>JARUHE010143975.1:0-14277 GCA_031471125.1 Archaeomysis grebnitzkii | reverse complement strand
AGAAAATGGCTTCACCTGTACCAACAAAAAAGCTATATAATTAAGTAACAAAAAATAATTTAAATAAATATAGATCATATTCAATTAGCAAGTGGACTTATGTACCATATACAACTATCTTTAGCTAAATTTGTTAGTTAACGGCTATGTACTCATGCGAATTTTCGGTCTACACCACAGTACAGCCGAATGCTCATGAAGGTCACTTTTTCACCATGGAGGTATACCTGAAGGCCAAAATGTTGGTGTATATATTTATATATATATTTATTTATTTATTTACTTAATAAACATGGTAATGAAAAGGATGATGATAATGTTACCAAGGCAGATGATAATGATAATATAACTTGAGGATGATGTTTCTGATGAAGATAATAATGACGAGGATGGTTCATACAAATAGTGAGTTTGATGATTATTTCTAAGACTGTAATGATGATGACATAACATAATAATAATGACTACAATGACACCGTTGCTAATAATTACACCCACATCATCCACCATCCACCATCACCAGAACCAGTACTACTATCATAATAAATAAATAGTATTAATGGTAGGTTTTCAGCGTATAATAAGATTAATATTTACGTTTCAAGCATCTGTGGCTCACAACAAAGTATTCTAATTGAGTTAATGGTTATTTTTCAATTAATGCTATTAAACAATTATATTTTCTCAAAGGACCAAATTAATTACACAGTTTAATCAAGATAATTATTCTAATTCGATTTAATTGTACAATTCTTAGACAATTTTTTTTGGGCCAAACAAGTTTATGTCTCAGCATATTTTAGTAAGAGGCTCACCCAGGCAAAGATTAAGGGCTTATTGCATACATACATCAACTAATTTGTCAAATATAATAAAGATTATTTTAAATGCTAATTTAAATGTATTTCAGACTTTAAGGCAATAATTAATTATTCATTACAAGGTTGAGATGTCAAAACTGTTTCTATTAAAAAAAACTTAAATTTAATAAGTAAAAATCTAAGAATTTAAGGTATTAACATTTTTTTTAATATATTTATTGTCTCGTCAAATGTCGAAAACTTTTTCATGCGTCGTTTCAATGATATACACATACACATACACATACACATACACATACACATACACATACACATATACACATACACATACACATATACACATACACATACACATACACATACACATACACATATACACATATACATACACATACACATACACATATACACATACAAACAAACAAATAAAACAAACAAAATCAATAAAAAAATTTATCAACAAAAAATTGCTGCCATTCATTCTTTACAATGTAACCAATACCTGAGTACCGTCTTGAAAATTGAGAAGTGAAAAAAACAAACTATCTGATAATTTTAAGAATAGAATGGCAACAACAAATAAACCTAAAACACACACACACACACACACTCACACACCACGTTGATTTCACTAATTACAAAAAGGACTAAAACACTAATGACAATAACAACATCTCGGAACATTAACACAAAACACTCAGCGGATTAAGCCTCGGGTTGGTAATTACAAAGTACAAAGAGTGGAATAATTAACACAGGTTACGTAATTGTATGTTAATGAATAAAAATACCAAATCTCTTATAATCTTTTAATAACATTTATAGTCGTTCTCATAAATCTTAGGAGAATGTCTTAGGCCTTAGGCTGAACAAATAGACATCGAAATTTTTGGCCGATCATTTAATCCGCCTCAGAGCTTTATAGCCAGTTTTGTTGTTCCTTTTTTTGTTATTAAATCAAATGAAATTTGTATTTATTTCTAAAAACTTGAATCGTATGAATTTGAATAACTTATGTTTTAAGCACTGTCAAGAAATCAAAATCTTTAGGTTTCATTTTTAAACACTTAGAGCCGAAAAAAACTCAAAATAAGTTTGTTAAATTAAGAGTAAAAACTTTTCAACATTTGTATTAATAAAAATAAAACTTATACATTATGAGAAAGCACAAATAATGTGTAGCTTAAACTATTTTAAAACAAAAAATTTCAGCAGGAGTGGTTGTTTACTTTCCTCAGTTCTTAAAAGCTCCTGTTCTCATATGCAACCACATGGCTTTCTCCTTCCATCACTTTTAATGACATAAATGAAGTACATTTGTGCATATTAACGAGTTTAACGGAAACATATTGTATAGTTTAATATACTAAGAATCTTAAAAACAAGTTAGTTCATTTATTTTTTAAAGATATAACACTTGATAAATTTTGAAAGAATAGTGACATTATCAACTACTTCATGGCATTGGTGAATACAGCTTGACATGCAACAGCGTATGTTTTGTAGGTAAGAAACAGAATGTCAGATTTTGTAAGCTTATTGTATAATCAACATACTTTTGGAGTCAACCAGATGGTAATAAAGTGTCTGATAATCTAATAAATTTTAAGGTAGTTGGTACGAAAGTGGAAATACTTAAATTTAAAAAATCAGAAGAAAAATCAACAAAAATTCGAGTAAAATTATTTATGAAGAACTGTTCAAACAAAGATATGAATCATCAATAAAAAGACGATGGATATAATTACAGAAAGTCAAGATCACAATAGCACGAATAAAATTAAGCAACGTTATTTATGAAACAAACACATTGAAATATAAATTTACAAAATTACAAATACATCGAATTAGAAAAATACAATTTTACAAACATATTGAAGTACAAAGATAAACATTTACAAAAACATTGGATTAGAAAGATACAAATATATAAAATTATAAACACAAAATTAAAAATGTTCAAACACAATTAATTACAAAGATAAACTAGCTAAATATGACAGGTAATATCGCGTGAAGTAAAAATTTTCTTTGGCTATAATTCGACAAATAGTTATTGTATGAGAAACAAAAATTCCTGGTAATATTGGTTGGATGGTCATTTTAAACAACTTTTGTCCGACATAATTTTCTGTTACTCCTCAAATAAAAAACTTTATAAACTTTTAGAGTCCAAAAGCTCTGTTTTAGGCTATAACTTTTTAAAGGTGGATGGTCATAATAAACAATTTTTCTTTAATGAATTTTTGAGTAACTCTTCAAACAAAAACTTTAAACTTTTGCTCAAAAATTTTTAGGAGCTAAAAAATGAGGATTTTGGCTATATCTCCATAAATATTGACTATTGACTATTGAAAACAACTTTTCTTTAACAAAATTGTATGTACCTCTTCTAATAAATACAAAACTTTAATTTTTTTGTGAAAATTAGGTTATTTCCACAAATTTTGTTTTTTGGCTATAACGACGGGAAAATAAAACTTATATAGAGCTTTTAATTACACAAATAAAAGTTTACAGAGACATTGAATTAAAAAGAAAAAAGAATACAAACACATTAAATTATAAATATATAAACTTACAAACACATTGAACTACAAAAATAAAAACATACAAACACATTGGATTGCAAAGATAAAATTGACAAAAACAAAACCGAAATTATTTCAAGCGGATCCCATCCAATTAATTACTCGCAAAATAATTGGTAAGCGATATCGCCGTTAATTCTGGACGCAGGACGTGGCACCGATAAAATTGACATGAAATTCCAAGATTTATTCAACCATATGTTATTGCATTGATAATATTAATACAAATGATAACAATAATAATAATATAAATTAGAACAATAATAATAATATAAATTTAACATAATAACAATAATAATAATGTAAATTTAAACATAAAAAAATAAATGATAACAATAATAATAATATAAAGTTGAACATCAACAATTTAAATGATAACGATAACAATAATATAAAGCAAAATAGTAAAAATATAAGTAAAAATTAATATAAGTGGAAATAAAACAATGCAAATTAAGGTATGTACATATAATACAAAATTAAAACATAATAAAAAATAACAATATGAATTATGACTACCACAATATAGCCTATATTAACAAAACACACTACAATAATAACAAAACAAATTTAAATAACAACAAAACCAATTTAAATAACAACAAAGCCAATTTAAATAACAACAAAATAAATCGAATAAAGCAACAACATAAATTGGAGATATAATAACATAATTTAAAATAATGACATAAGTTAAAACAATAATGTAAATTAAACCAACAATAGCATAACTAAAATACCAACAATAGTATAACTACAAAAAATACTATAAACTAAAACAACAATAAAATGAAATAAAAAATACTAACATAAACTAAAATAATAAAAAACACAAATTAAAATAACAATAATGTAAATTCAAACAATAATTTGTACCATAAAAAATCTAACATAAAACTAAACAATACTAACGTAAACTACAATAATAATAACAAAGTAAAACAATAGCAATGTAAGCTACAATAATAATAAAATAAAGAAAAATAATAATAATGTAAACTAAAACAATACTAGCATAAAGTAAAACAATGATAATGTAAACTAAAATAATAATGGCATAAAGAAATAAATAATAATGTAAATTACAATAATAACAATCAAGAGTAAAACAATAACAATAATACAAAGTAAAACAATAACAATGTAAACTATAATATCAATAACATAAATAAAAACAACAATAATAATATGGAAAAGAAAACAATAACAATAATACAAAGTAAAACAAATAATGCAATTATAGAATAGATTTCACTTGAAATATTAACAAGTTGGTCAAACATTTTAGAAATGTGTTTTTATAAATTATTTTAAAAAAAACGTTTATGTTCGTAATCATTAAATTAATTCGATAAGCATGTTGTTCCACACATTAGAAATAAGAAAATAATAGTAACAAAAACAAAAGTTTAAACATAAATGACAAGGAATGTAAAAATAATTATAATATTACAAATATTTATAATGCTCGTAATACTAAAAAAACAATTTAAACATAAATTAATAACATTTATAATAATAAAATAATAACAATTGTAATAATCATAATAGTGATAATAAGAATAATATAAATTCAAACTAATGGAATTTAACAAATCGTAGCTGAATTCTATGTAAACAAATAAAAATATAACAAATATTTGCGAGCGAATAAAACCAGAGAAAAACTTCGAAGTCTTCTGATTATGCAGTTTAAGAGATATAAATGTTGATAGCAAGTTTAAATAGGAATAATTAGCTTGCTATCATGGTCTATTAATCATGTCCTGGTGGGTAATTAACATGACATTTGAACACTTTCAAAGTGTAAAACATTCAAATCTAAAAAGACATCTTGCAGATCAACTTACCATTTAAGTTCTCAAAAAGAAATAAAACTTTAATATATTCATTTTCCAGTCCGAGAATATAAGACTCAAGCGATTTTACACTTGACCAGCATCCTTGAATGTCCATTGGCGTTCAGCAGAAGAGGCTGCTTCGACGAAACCCGAAACAAAGACCCAAAGACGAGGCAACTCTGCCGAAAAGTGTGTGCCTGATTTCGCCTAAATGAGATATAAGTGCGAAACGCGATCGCAGATGAAATAGTTTGCAACGCCAATAAATTATTGCGAGAGATAGCAGCGATAGTTTACCAAAGAGGAAACAGGTTTTTAATGGTACCATCTTTTGTTCATATGATAATGTGTTCATTTAATCATAGCCATTCGCATTAAACTTTTATATCTATTTATAAATAAATTCTTGTGGTATACAGCTTTCTTATGGTATCACTTGTATAAACTTATGACACAGGGATGGTATCACTAGTTTTTATTCAGATACACATGCATAGTATTACTTGTATAGTGTGTACATTTAGATACACCACTTGTATATATTTAGATACTCATTCATGGTAACACTTGTAAACATTTATAGTGTCATGCATCGTACCACTTGTATATATTTATATACACATACGCGGTACCACTTAATTGTATACATTCGCATTGTACGACTTTAGATACATATGTAGATACACATGCATAACACCACTTGTAAACATTTAGTTACATATGCTTGATATATTTATATACATATAAGTTGCATCTCATGTATATATTTATATACATATCCAATATCCATGGCACATCTTTAATTACAGTTAGATACACATTCATGGCATCACTTGTATACACTTAAATATACATGCATAGTATAACTTGTATACACTTAAATATACATGCATGGTATCACTTGTATACATTCAAGTACACATGCATGGTATCACTTGTATACATTTAAGTATACATGCATGGTATCACTTGTATACATTTAAGTATACATGCATGGTATCACTTGTATACATTTAAATATACATGCATGGTATCACTTGTATACATTTAAATATACATGCATGGTATCACTTGTATACATTTAAGTACACATGCATGGTATCACTTGTATACAATTAAATATACATGCATGGTATCACTTGTATACATTTAAGTACACATGCATGGTATCACATCTATACATTTAGATTGTATAAGTTTTTAATGTTTTTTGTGTAAGTTATATTTTAATCCTACAACGCATGAATGATTGTTTTCGTAAAGTTAGCATTGGAAATAAACATTCTTGAACGTCATTTATTCGTCCCAATAGGGGTTTATTTGGTTAGCCAGCCAACATTTATAATTTAAACCATTAAATCTTGGATTTTTGTACATGAATTATATTTTATACAAGATTGATATACACATTATCTTAGGTACTTATATATTTTTAAATAAGCGAACAATTACATGTCAAACACCAAGGAATAAAGAAAAATGTATAATGATTCAAAACTAAACTTACTTTCATTATTAGTAAAAACTTTAACTATAAAATAAACATTTAAATAAAATATGTTCGTAATTATAAATGCAAATGCAAGACACTTGCAAGTTTCAAATTAATTCAACTTTGAAGATTTATTGATAAAGAACATAAAATAAATTGTTATTATTTTAAACACTCATTCAAAACAACTTAAAGGTGAAATAAATAAAATATTTAGATCATAGTTGTGATTTTTTTTATTTTATTTTTATTAACAGTAGTATCTGAAATTTTATAGGATTTATTCGAGGTTTAAATGTAATATAATTACTAAAATTGAAAAAAAAAATTACAAAAAAATCAAAACTTTTTAGGACATAATTACGAAATATTATCATCAAATAATTACCTACACACACCACCCACATCTGCTTAACCCTTTAATTTATGGTCAATGGTTTTTAAGAACCAAATACAATGAAAAAACTATTTAGATTGAGTTGTTCAAGTATTTGGTGCTAATAATTGAAACAAACATTTCTCATGATGTGTAAGCATTTTACATTTTCCCTTTGCCATTTGTTAAATATTTATTCCATGTATAACAAACGCATAAACATTTTCTGTATGAATAACATAGTCTGTCCTAAGGAGGGCTACTTCTACCACCAATACCAATTATCACTATCATCATCAGTATCACCATTTTCGTCATAGCATCATCTCTATCATCACGATTTTGGTCATACCATTATCCTCTACCTCAACATCACAATGACCAGCCTCATCATCATCATCGTCAGTATCCTCATCCTCAATATACCTACGACCACCACCATTTAATCATCCTAAACATGACCACAACATCATCATCAGCTGAGAAACAACTACAAACAAATTCTTCGCAATCATCTCATAAAGTCTAAAATAACGATCAAGCAATAAAACGAAAACCGACCTCCAGATATCACTGCAATTAAAACATAATTACTCCGGTTATCAAATTAAAAAAACACAAAATTGCCAACACTTGACGATCGTACGTAAGCCCCCTCCCCATTTTTCCTCAACATTAGTCAATCTCACCTCCATCTGCGTTATTATTATTATTGTTATTATAATCCTCAATCGTTATCATTATTACAATTGTTATTGTAATCATCAATCGTTATCATTATTATTATTGTTATTTTAATCATCAATCGTTATCATTATTATTAATGTTATTGTAATCACCAATCGTTATTATTATCAGTACTGCTATTGTAATCACCAATCGTTATCATTATCATTATCATTATAATTTAAAAAAATACTATGCTGTTATTACCATCATTATTACTACCATCGCACAATAAACCGCAGAACAACGACAAACATGTGACAGATACGAGTGTATAAATATAATGGGATGACCATTAAAGCACCAATCCGGCGAGATGCGATGATGTATTTCTTTGGATTTACGATCGAATCGAAGCATTAAATGAACACAATTACATTGACACATTGAGCCAAACGGAGATGTTTTTGCGTCGGATTCGTGTAATGAAATAATTTATGACATCCCATCATGATGACTCAAAAATCTTGTCAAACAGATGTTGCGAAGAAATTGACAACATCGACCAACGCTTTGTGATCAAGGGAAGCTTTCTTCATCTTAGCCATTCAATAAAGAAACAAAAATGATAACATTAATGTTTATTATACATTATAATAATTGTGACATGTTACATATCCCAAGACATGTATGCAAACTAATATGCATTAGCCTACATAACACCATATAATATTTTGAATAAAAAAACTCAACGCTGTTTAAGTGGGGAATGTTACAGAAATATAAAACAAAATAATTAATAGCAATACAAATAACAGTAAGGGCATAATATTAATAACAATAGTTTAATTATAATAATTATAGTTATATTTATAACTTGTATGCTTATGTTCATTAGTATTGTCATTACTACTGTTATTGTTTGCATTGTAATATATTATATTAAATTAAATCAATTGAAGCAATCGAATAAAAACATTTACAAGAAAATGTAAATGTAAAATACAAATATGAGTTGATGCTCTGGTACATTTAGGTATAACCCGATCCCAACTTGATCAATAACTGAGAAACATTGGTTCCACAAAAGCCTACACATTTCTTCAATTAAATGTAATGACAACTCTGAATGTCTTTATTGTTTTTATGGACAGATTTGCACTACACAATAAAGGTTGTTTTATATATCAATTTCGATGTTTTTGGTCCTTATGGCAATACAAAGTTAGACGTTAGAAGGTTAAAAAGATAGTTTATAGCAAATGAACATTCTGGGCCAATTAGGAATAATTTGTAAAGGATCATTACTTAGAATAATCAAAATAATTTCCATTCATTACAGCTGTGTAATAAAAATAATTTCATGATTTGTTGTTGAAGAAGTAAATACAATTCATGATCAATTATGATTTAGGGAAGGAATGATGACACATTACTTTTTTATTTACCTGTGGAAGTAGATTTCCAGAATTTATATCTACACCATTTTAAACATTAGGAAATTAAATATTTGAAAACAATAATAAATAATACCAAAATACAATAAAGATACACATGTAATACATTTGTCTAATGATATCTAGCAATAAATCAATATTTATTTGTTCAAGAAAATTAAAATAAATAATTGTTTTAAAACTTAAAATATAAACATCAAAATTAAAAATAAATATTTAGCATACAAAACAAAATATTTAAATTTTTAAATTTTTAAAAATGCGCGAGATAATATTTTTTTATAAAATTTAAAAAAATATTTGATGTAAAAAATAAATATAAATATAAAAATTTTACAGTTAAAATATTTTCTACTTCTCGGTTTCTACTACTTGGTTTCTAAAAATAAATTTTAAATATTTTTGCATTTTTCAAAATTATGATAATTATCAAAGATAAATTATTTCTAAAATTTCAAAACATAATATTTTAAGAAAATGGAAATACAGAATATTTTTGCTCAATTTAGAAGTGCCGAACTACTTATAATAAATGAGTAATTCTAGATAATAAATTAAATAAAAACAAATTTTAATGTGGTAAAGAGAACAAAAAACTGAAAATCCAAAAATATTTGTGAATGGCAGACCCATTTTGAATTTCAATGAGGAACTGCAAGACATAATCGCAACGAAAATAAAGTATTATTTTTCAAGTATTTTGAGCAATTGTCTGATAGTTGTTAACAAGGTTTTCCATTCCAATTAGGCTTTAGCGCCAGGTTATTGTTGGCAATGCAAAAAGAGCGAAATTATCGTGTGCTTATTGATATTCAACAACTAGTTTGTAATTTTCATATTATAGAGCTATTCGGTAAGTAAATAAACACAGTCAAATTGTCTGGAAAAGACTTTTACCTTAATTCGTTATCTAACTACATAATAGCCTTAGAAACTCCCAACATAGCATAAGTTATTATTATTGTTTATATTACATAATAAGAAACTTAAATTAACAATTACGACCGTGGTAAAAATATACAATATAATAATGTTTCAAATTATGCTTATATAATTATTAATATTTTATGTTGTCGATGTCCACCATGTGTTTTTCTGTATCTTTCATTATTAATCTCACAATAATTAACACTTGGTTTTACAGATAACAAATTTAGTTTTGAAAATAAATCTGCTAGATGGTTTGATGCTTTTCAGATTATAAATTTCCATTCTAACTGGAACATGGCAGTAAACAATTTGTTTCAATAATCTTTATAATAATTTATAACAATCTTTATAAAAAAATTATAATAATGTATTATAATATTTATGATAATATATAATAATCTTTATGATAATAAATAATAATCTTTATGAAAAATTATAATTATATTTATAAAAATTTGTAACAATCTTTATAATAATTTATAATAATTTAAAATAATACAATTTTAAAAAAACTAAAAAAACTATTATTATAACTTACAATCGAAACATTCAGCTATGAGTAACATCTTCATAAGCAAATAAAGCTGAAAAATGTATAGATAAAATAGCTTTTCATATATTGAACTTTCATCGAATTTCTTAAGACTAGAAATACAAATCTTTGGATATCAATAAATCAATAGATTTGAACAGACACATAAATAGATAAAAAAACATAATAAAGTTACATGCGAAAATGAACTGTATAATAATGATAGTAACAATAATAAAGGTATACCAAAATAAAACCAAATTTATTGTAATTTAAATTCAAATGAATACAATAAAGGAACCCAGTAGCTGCAAAATATAAATAAATTGAACAAGAACTTATTCGAATCCAAAGTAATGAAGAATTGATATAATTCCGTAATTTATTCTTTTTGTAAAATATCATTATCCACAATTTGAAAGATACGAAACGTTCACAATACCTGCTATGTAAATGGAACATTCGAGTTATGGAATAAACATCAAAAGAGCCCAACAAAAAATTATATTCTGCATAGAATAGAAATAATAAACAAGTACAAAATGATACAAAAAAGTTGCATAAAGCAAGTTTGGGAGGTGTTGAAATACCAGTTGGGTGGAAGAAATTTATAATTTTTCTGAATTTGTGTGTATTATTAATTAAAACCAAAATTAAAATCAATACAGGTGGATTTGAATAATTTTGCAACACAGGAAATCAATATATGCTGTATCATAATGCGAGATATATATATATAATTATATATATATACATTTATATATACAGTATATATCTCTATATCTATACATACACACACATATATATATATATATATATATATATATATATATATACACGAGTATATACGTGTATATACATATATACACGAGTATATACGTGTATATATATATATATACAAATAAACTTGTGGGAAAATTTTATATTTTACTATTTGTATATTTCAGTTATTTTTTATAATCTTTCAATAAATATGATGAGGTTAGGTAATATGACGTCTATTTCGCTTCTAATCTAATACGTTTCCGTGTATCTTCTAATTTGGTTCGTTATTGTAACTAGGTTATGCAGTTTCAATCTCGAGCTACTATTCATTCGCTACATTGAATATAATATGATTGTGAAAATTATTTTTTAGTGAAACTTTCTGTTTGAAAATGAAATTTGACAAGTGTTTTAAGTCTCAAAGTGAAAACCATAAATAACCAACAATTCAAAAAATGTAAATTTCACGAAAAAAATTAAGAAGAAGTTGTTTGAATTGTTATACAATAATTGTGTATCCCGTTGGAAGTGATTTGATCCATACATTTTTTTATATATTGTTGAATGTGAAAAGATAAATCAAACGCACGATGGTGTAGACGACTACGGAATAGTAACTGCTATATATTGGCCCGACAAAAATAAGAGGGATAAATATAGATTAAACGTATTATATTTCTGATTAGATGAACACTAGAATATAGTACAATGTTTAAGATATCAGTGTAATATATACTTATTTCTCGTCAAAATAAACAAAACTTCTGTTGATCTTTACTCAAATAGTTATTTTGTTTGTTTAGTTTATGATTATATAAATTAAGTTATAAATGTCCACATTACATACATTACATATAACTACCAATACATGGTCTGAATTTTTAGCTGTTATGCCTTCACTATATTTAAAATTCTCTTTTAAAATTTAAACAAACATTCCAATAGGGGAATCAAAATAACAAACAAATTAATGGAAGGTTATCAAACAAAATATTTACTATTTACAGATGATCAAGTCATGTGGAAATAAATAACCTTTTCAATAATCAAAAACGAATTAACGCAGGATAAAAAATCGCTAGGGACTCAAAATAAAGGAAAGATTCCTTCATCACACATCTGTAGGCAAAAATTTTGAATTCATTTGATGCGGTTGCAGTGATTAATTTTGCGCCTACCCAACTCCAAGGCTAATCTGCATAACACAGGCCAAGGCCGAACGTTTGTGCAAATTCATTTTGTAGAAAATCTCCAAAAAAACCTTAATGAAGGTCCCTTTCCTACCTCTCGGAGGAACCTCGGCTGGTGAGTTCCTGAAAGGTTGCCAGAGGAGCCCCTCAAACAAAACTGAACAAAAATAAAACATATGTAATGGTTAGGCGGTCCGAGATTTTTTCTCGATTATTTTGTTCCACTAATTTTTCTTTTCAGTTGTGGACAGACAATCGTTTTGAGTGTGAATCAAATCATTGTGGAAGAGTTGTTCATTTAACCGACGTTCAAATCATTATCAGTTCTGTGATCGTCATTTGATCATTATTATGATGATTAGATGAATATTTTACCGTAAATCCAGCACAGCTATTAATAACAGTTTTCAACACTGGTTAATTTATACAATTTGATTAACCTTAAATATTTCACATTTTCAAATTTGATCAAAGAATAGTTCATTTTTATTTTCCCCACAAAAACGTAACTTTTGTGTTTTTTCACTTTTAGGTAGAATATGTGTTTACTAAATTGATAGCTCTTTAAAACTAGTATTTTTAAAATTAAAAGTATGCAATGAAACTCTAAAATAAATCTAAAAAACAATTGTAGTATGTTTGAAACTTTAGTTTACTAAATTCATTTCAAACAAAAATTTTTGTCTTTTTGAATAAAAAACCGGACATCAAATGTTTTAGACTTTAGAAGGTATGTCATACTAGTAAATAAAATGGAAATTAAACTGATAAAATAACTCATAACAATGCCATGCTATATGCAATGCAAATATACAGTAGTTTGATTACCTCACTTAACGTAAAGGAATGAAATTGGATATAAAATAAATAAAGATGGAAAGAAACCATACAAAATCAAACTTTCAATTACCATCAAATTTTGACAAAAGTTTAAGCCAGCCATATAATTTCAAATTGCACAAGTATCTAACCACAAAGCTAAAAAATAAGCCTGAAAATCCAATCGTGAATCAGAATATGTATTTGTATAATTTTTCTATTAAGTGAATATCATAACCTCTGAGTTTATATTAGAATAAACGAACTTATTATTTTCTTAACAAAAAGTGTCTAAATCAAATATGATTTTTATCATTATTCTGATACTCCAGTAATACCATATAAGAAACCCAAGTGAACAATGTGTTATATTATTAAAAAGATGGTCCACAGCACCAGATTACTGATCGCTATCATAATAGCCGGCCCTTTTATAGACGTTGCCAGGGTTTAATACATCTATATAGTTTTAATATATCACACAAACATCATTAGTTGTCGCGCATTTCCACAAAAATAACTTTTATTCAAAGTAAACTTTGAAATCATATTTTAATAAAGGTTAAGCTCAGGTTACATAATAAGACAAAACCTAATTGAAAATTTAACTTAATGGGTGTTGACCATTTAGTTGTTTTTTCTTGTCATGAAACATATTGAATTTGGCAAATAAAGTGTAAGATTTTGTAAAAATATATAATTAGTCTATTTTGTATATTATTTTTCCTTTAACTTCCAACACTTAAGGCTAGATTTATAAAGCTGTGTGTGTGTGTGTGTGTGTGTGTGTGTATATA
>JARUHE010143864.1:0-14277 GCA_031471125.1 Archaeomysis grebnitzkii | reverse complement strand
ACAAGGTGGCGTTTAGCCATACTTTTAGCCATAAGGTGAGGTTTAGCCATACTCTTAGCCACAAGGTGAGGTTTAGCCATATTTTTAGCCACAAGGTGAGGTTTAGCCATACTTTTAGCCACAAGGTGAGGTTTAGCCATCATTTTGGTCAAACATTTCAATCACTAACAGTTGGTCTAAAAGTTACATTTTAGGTTCCTTAAATTATTTTAAACATTTTAATATTTACTTTTATTTCATTCAATTATTTCTTGTACTAAAGTGCTGGTATTGCATTTTTTATCATTACATTTGTAAATAAATAAACTGTATTTTAAATTATGTTGAATATTAGTTAACACCAATCCAGTGGATCATACTTTGCCTTTTATTTGTGTTCACATTTCAAACTGTTAACCCTTTTCTACACGAGGTCAAGGTTTATTATGTGTATGAAAACAAGATGTTTCAATGTATTTAATGCAGGTCTTCAAATGATGATATATTTGCTACATCGTGTAGAAGGGGTTAATAAGTCTCCCTGAAAAATGGTCAAAATACCACTGATTTGGATTAACCCTTTCAGGACGGATGTAGACTATAGTTTACATAATGTTGGGATATTAGTAGTGATTTGGGTCTTATGACAATAATAATTCAGGCATTATAGGGTTAAGTTGATTTCCATTAAAAAATCTATCAGTTCACCGAGCTAATGAATGAATATTCTTCATTGTTCGAGCATTTGACCAAATTTGTTGATCTCTAATAAATGGTTAATGGCTAGATATTGAAGACCTTCAGCATTTATTTTCCAGAAGAGTTTTAGGTTTTCAAAGTGACTTCATGGAAGTATAATTTAGAACAAAATTTAACAAACATGTTTTTAAATATTTAAAAATTTATTATTTTTAATGTTAATAAAAATGTTTCCATAACAGGTGGATTCACCGTGGGAAGTGCCGACATAATGGCTGGTAAATCGAAAGATGGAACGTTGATGAGAATTTTTTATCCGACCAAAAATACCGATTTGGTGAGAAAATTATTTCCTTGGCATACTTTTTTTTTCCCAAATGAAATATAATTATTTACGGTTAATTTTACGGTTAATTTTATATCTGAACTCGCAGTCACAGAAATCCTTATGGACAAAATGGTTCTTGGGCGAAGAATATACGAAAGGAATGGCTGCCTTCATCGCTCCCTCTATACAAACTGTCTTCTCTACAATCTTTAATTGGCAGATGCGTGAGTGATTGTTAACTTAATGTTCTTATAGATAAATTTTTCTTCTCTGTCACAATTTTATTAAGGAGAACCAGTATTATTTTTTTGTTTTTTAAATATATATTCTACCTTTTTTTTATTTAAAAATACAAATATTTTAATCAAATTTTAAACTAACTTTGCCTTCTCAAGGTATGGATACCTGAAATGTCATCACTTGGTATTCTTTGGTAACCATCCATCCTAGTACTAACCAGAATCAACATTTCTGAAGAAAGAGAAATCAAAAATGGTTCAACCAATTGTCCATTGTGTTGTGTTGCATTATAAAATTATATTTACTTTTAATAGTTTTGTTTTCTTTTAATAGAAATTGTTTAAAAAAGTTAAAATTAAATATATTAAAAACAAAGAAATTCAATTCCATGTTTACATAAGTTTTGAAATCATTTCACATTGCAGGCAGTGCTCTTGTTCCAGCTCTGTGGGAAGCACCAATGATAGACGACATTCAGTTGCCCGTTGTTGTCTTCTCGCACGGCTTGTCTGCCAGTCGGACTATCTACAGTTCGGTTTGTTCCGACATCGCTTCGCACGGCTTTTTCGTTGCCGCCATTGAGCACAGGTTTGTTGAGTTTTAGTCTTTCGTATAATTTTCAAGTTTTTAAAAATAATTTAAGTGAACTGTTCGGCATGTCCAAGTAATAGAAATGTTTACTTGCATGATAAAATTGGTTTGTTTTTATCATATTTGTAATATCTAAAGTAAGTTTTATTTTTATCATATTTATAATATCTGAAGTAAGTATTATTTTTATCATATTTATAATATCTAAAGTTAGTTTTATTTATCATATTTATAATATCTAAAGTAAGTTTTATTTATCATATTTATAATATCTAAAGTAAGTTTTATTTTCATCATATTTATAATATCTAAAGTTAGTTTTATTTTTAACATATTTGTAATATCTAAAGTAAGTTTTATTTTTATCTTATTTATAATATCTGAAGTTAGTTTTATTTTTTTTATATAATTTATATATTTTTTGGATGAAGAGATTTGTCTGCCTGTGCCAGTTTCACTTTATCTGAATCAGGAGAAAGAGAGTACATGCATTTTAAACAACTACCATCTGATGCAAAGGAATTCGATTTGAGACATGAACAGGTGTGTAACTTTTGAATCTTATTATTCTGACAATTTTTAATGGACTACAGCAAACAATCGTCTAATCTAAGAGTTTCGTGGGAGAACTGATCTAATCTCGACATTACAATATGGACATTGCCCATTGGGAAAATGATATAATCTCTACACAGCTGATGGGTAAAATTGATGTAATCCTAGCATTTCCCATGGGGAAAATGATATAATCTTTGCATTGCCCTAGGAGAGAATGATCTAATCTTGGCATTACCTATGGGGAAAATCATCTACCCTCGACATTGCCCCTGGGGAAAATGTTATATTCTTGGCATTTACTATGGGAAAGTACTGAACACACATGCACCAGACATCAACAACGAGCAAACACTCCCACACAACACCCACAGGACACTGGCATAGCTGAGAGCAAACAAATCCCCACGACTACAAGAATACTTAAACACAATAACCCCAGATACACACACTAACCAAACTGTCCGCTGTGCCAGCACCACATACACAAAACTACACACCTCTTCACATGCCTGCATGTGCCGTCGGACTTGGCCCCGAAGGCTCTCTGGATGTACCCAGTGGAAGTGGCGAGGCTGCTTGCCCATAGTTGGACCTACTGGGGACCCTCCGATGTGAGGGCTCCATCCTCTTTGTTGGGCATTGTCCATGGAGTAAATGATCTAATTTAGTATGGGGAAAAAGTTCTAGCCTCGACATTGCCTGTGGGAAAAATTGTTTAATTTTGGCATTTCACATATAGTAAAAAATGATCTAATATTGGCATTGAGTATGAGGAAAAAAATGTAATCGTGGCATTGCTCTAGGAATAAATGATCTAATCGTGGTATTGTCCATAGAGTAAATCTTGGCATTTCCTATTGGGAAAATTAACTAATGTTGACATTGTCTATGGAATAAATGATCTAATCTTGAAATTTCCTATTGGGAAAATTATATAATCTCGATCCTGTCTATGGGGAAAATGATATAATTGTGGCATTTCTCATGAAAAAAATGATCTAGTATTAGCTTTCCCATGGGAAAATTGGTCTAATCTTGGGATTTCTATGGGGAGAATAAAATAATCTCAACACTACCCATGGGGAAAATGATGTAATCCTGACATTTCCCATGGAAAAAATGATCCAATTTTGACTTTAACCACAAGAAAAATTATTTAATCTTGGCATTGTCCATGGAAGAATAATCTAATCTTAGCATGGTCAAAGGGAATGGTTATCAAATTTTGGTGTTGCTCATGGAAGAACTAATCTGACCTTGGCACTCAAAAGAGGACTGTATTGAAGTGAAGAAAACTGGATATAAATAAATTATCCACTGTGTTGATCCTTAAAGTAGGAGAAAAATAACCTGCTGTACAAATTTGAGAACACTCAAATAATTACAAAGAACATCATGTTAACCCACCAATGTATGATAAATTATTGGCGAGCAAAACACAGAATTGAATCACATCAAAGTTTTATGGAAAATATTTTTTATTGGATGGGTTAAAGTTAGACTAATAAGTTGAATTGGCAATTTTCAAGGATCATAATTTATTTCTTATACAAGATAATAAAAAATAAATGTCAACAGATGTAAAACAAAGCAGAAAAAATATAATTAAAAGCGAGAAAAACAGACAACATCACCACCTGAAAGTCATGAAATAAGTGAGGAAAATCTCAACAAGCATGAAAGAAAATATTGCACATTTGGCAATAAAATGGCAGTGTGAGATCAATCATGAGTGTGGAGATGTAACCATTCATAAATAGGGTCACTATATGATTGTCATATCCCAAATTAACTTCATTCTTACCTATGTAAACCTTGATCTAACTTAACTCATAAATATATAAATTGACGTCCCTACATAACCTTTTAAAAACAGGTCATTTTCTATTGTTAGCAACTAAATTCGCCAGTCCTTTCAGTTCATATATATGAAATCTTGTCAATTGACTCCATAAATATTGAAAATTATATAATTATTATAATTCTCAACAGATTAGTATCCGTGTGAATGAAAGCATCCGAGCAATGGATGTCTTGGAGAGAATAAATGAAGGGTTGGCCATTAATGAATTGGAGTCGAACTTTGATGTACAAAACTTGAAAGGGAGGCTCGACCTGAGTAAAGTTGTCATAGCCGGTCATTCATTTGGTGGTGCGACTACAATTATGGCATTGGCAAGGGATAAACGATTCAAGTGAGTGTTCTATCAAAAGATAAATGATTCAAGTGAGTGTTCTATCAAAAGATAAATGATTCAAGTGAGTGTTCCAACAAAGAATATACAATTTTATTCACATCTAAACTGTCATCAATATTTGTTCAAATAAATGTGAAGTTTTAGTGGTTTGTTACAGAATTGGTGTGGCTCTTGATCCTTGGATGTTTCAGAATTGGTGTGGCACTTGATCCTTGGATGTTTCCTTTGAAAGACGATATTGAAGATTTGTCGAAACACATTCACGAACCGTTGATTTGCATCAACACCGATGCCTTTCAACACAAAGTCAATATGGAAGCATTGCAGAAGTTGGAATCAGATTCTACTGTCTTTGTTACTATTAAGTAAGTTTTTTCTTCAAGAAAATGATTGTTATCTTTTTTGATTATTTTTAATTTATTTTTGTCGACTTAAATGATAACTTGAAGCATGTATAAAGATGTATCTGTTCTTACCCTTTTTATGCAATTTCCACTTCCAGATTACATTGTAAAAGACTGAAAAATTACAGCTTTTTGTTCACTTTTGACTTATTTGGTTCAAATTAGTTCTTACCAGTGTTATAAAAATAAACCTAGGCTTGATATCAACATACTGTACATTTCGGAGGGACAAAATTGGAAGATAAGAATTCCTTAACCTGGCGGTGCTGATTGTGTAATATTTTTTGACAAAAATATTTTGCAGGGGAACCGTTCACCAAAATCAATGTGACACACCATTTTTAGCGGGTCCTCTCGGCAGGGTTGCATCAGGAGCATCATCAAAGCTAGACTATGACACGGCCATGAAAATCAACAACCGCCTAACAATTCAGTTCATTTGCAAGCATTTAGGTTCGTATTTTCTGTTGTCCCTTCATGTTAATGAGTTCTTGCACTGCTTTTTGATTGTCTTGTCTAATAAAAACTTTTCCCCCAAGCCATTTAAAAACTATTTTGATTTTGCTGTATTTGTTTGGTCTTTTCTCCATTTTATTGTGTATGTGATAAAGACTAATCCACACTAAGTGTAGTTTGAATTTTTTTTTAATCTATTAATACAATACTAAATCATTTGAATGCCTTCTGATGCTGTATATAATCACATTAACATTTTAATTTTTCCATTAATTTTAATTATGAGAACTTAATTTTTTTTCAATTGAAAACATCCGTTTTAATAGCAAAAATAAAACTTATTTGTGTTGTAATAAAACAAAAAGATTCTGAATTTTAATACAAATATTACAAACAATTACATTGGTGACGTTTACTTCTTCAATTGCATTTGTTGCTCAAACACATTTGACGTCCACATATTATACATATAATTTTCACAACAATAACGCCAATGTATTTATTAAATAAAATTGTAACCAATAATTGTTGAAACATTTTATTCTTGATTTATAAATTTCATCATTTACTGATAAACATCATTATCCCACGAATCGTCCATCTGTAATTAGAAGTGTCCATTAGTCACAAGTTCTCCATAATGTTACTGTTAAAGCCACAATTTATTTTAATTTGCATTCAATTAACCAGAGTAGCTGTGCTAGAAATAATGCAGGAGTATAACATTGCAATAGAGTTGATAGGTGTCCAGACAGGGAATCTTGATTTGTAGATGAAAAGCAAAACGATCAATTGTACATTTTATTAACGTTTTGTAGATCTATAGTTTTCATCAACAGGTAAAATACATCTGTTAAGAAAATGAGCACATATATAAGTGAACATATATACATAAAACTATATAAGAATATTAAAAACTTAAAAAGTAAAATGATCAGTTAAAAACTAAAAGAAGTGCAAAAAAAGTACAAAGGTAAAAACATAAAATATTGTGTTGTGAAAGCAAATAAAAATGTTGATTATAAATATTTGAGCTTTTATAAAGGTTAAACATTAAACATTTAAAAATTGCAAACAGTAATGACTAGAGAGGACAGATTATGGTAGTGTTGTTCACTAGTAAATGTTTAAAGTAATATATACTTAAAACAAGTATAAATTGAATAAAATAGCTCGATGGCTATGTTTGCCATTTTCTTTACCTTCACAATACAATATTTTATGTTTTTACCTTTGTACTTTGTTTTGGACTTCTTAGTTTTTAACTAATCATTTTACTTTTTATGTTCTTTTATCATAGTTTTATGTATATATGTGTTCAATTTTTTTTAACATGTATTTTACCTGAATGATGAAGACTGTAGATCTTCGAAACATTGTTAATAAAAATGTACATACAATCGTTCATTTTGCTTTTCATCCATAACATTGCAATACCATTAAGCGAAAGGATAGTTTAGATAAAATAAAGGATGGATATAATCTCTAATGTAGTCTTTTATTAGCCAAAAAGAGGTACATTTAATAACCTAATGATTTACATTACACTACACAGTTTTTGCAACAATTCTACTTATTTGTTACACGAATTTAATTACTTGAAATTTTTCAAAAATAAATATTCTCAAGACTAAATTTCGATTTTTGCCAAACAAGTTGCATGCATTCCTTTCAGTATTGGAGTTTCTTACCAAGTAGGTAACTAATTTCTTAATTTAAAACATGCTTCTATATTTATTTATTTTTCATTCAATTTATATAATTTAGAAAATTGAAAAAAGACCACATTTTTCACAAATGTTATAATACTTCTTGCCATCTTGAAATTAATTTATCTTTCTGTTCTGTTTTTGATTTAATTTATTAATTTGTAGAAATAGTTCTTGGCTTAATACTAATCTAAAGACATCTCATAATTAATATTTTAGATTTTAGTTCATTATATTAATCCTATCTATGCATGTTGCCTTATCCTGCAGGTGTTTATAAGGAATTGGTGAATGATTATTCTGCTTACATTGAACATGAAAACAAGAAAGGCGTTTTTGTGTATGCCTTGTATGGCGAGGCCAAAACCATGCTGGGATGGGATGAAAATCTGCCCATTGGACTGATCAGAATAGTCTAAATAAAAAGACTCGGGATATTTTTTCAGGGACTAAAATATAATCTTTTCTTTTGCATTCTAGTCAATTTTATTTAAGGGGCGCTTTGCTTGAACTAAATTATTTTATGGGGTTTTTAAATTATTTTGTGGGGTTTGCTTGAACTAAATTATTTTAGGGTTAAGATATTTTTAAATTCAATTGATTATTATAATTATTTTATTATTAATTAATATTTAAGCTCGATTCAATTTTGCTTTGATCATGTCACAATAGTTAAGCCTACAAGTGTCTCATCCGAATTAAAGATGTAAAATCTCTTCAATTTATGGAGAAATTTATGTTATGAGCCTGAAACCCTAACCTGACATGACATTGGAAATCAGAATATGTTTATCTCATTTGTTTTACTTGTTTTAATTGTTATGTTTTGTCAAAATGACTCTGGTAGCTTTTATTTAAATATTTTGACTTTCTTTTAAAATGTGTTGAAAAATTGAATATAAATCATAGTGAAAATTATCTTCTTGGTTTTTCCAAGTTGCGTTTTATTATTTTTGATTTTTGTGTATTTATGAATTCTTAATATTCTTTTTTTTTATTTATTTATCAACAGGACTTGAGAGTATTTCTGATAAACTGAAAAACGAATTAGAACAAGATAAAGATTTGACAATTTATGGATTGTTTGCAAATTCCAAAGAAATGCAGGAAAGTATTCAATGACAGTTAGCGAATGAAAACAATGACAATAAGGCAGGTACTTTAAAATTTAAATCCAAGCTTTAGAAATGATTGAGGAGGTCTTACTTTTCCTGTTTGACTTTATACAATTATTTTGACTCATATGGCAGGTGCTTCTGTTTTGTTAAGTTTTTATCCTCGGACTAATGATAGGTTTTCTATTTTTTTAAATCGATATTGTGTCGTGATGGGTCAAAATACAATCGTATTTTGGTTAAAAATTGTTTGTGTTATTTATAATTTTAAGAGTTCTATATATCTATAACTGTAAAAATTACAAAAACAATTTTTAACTTCAACAGAATGTGTTTTTAACCCGTCATACAATATTAAAATAGTGACACAATTTTAATTCTAAAAAGTTGATTGAAACAAAAAAAGGTTGGTCGAGAACATAACTATTTTTATTGCACCATCATTTTCCAGATTTTTATCGGCGTTAAACAATGACTTCGATGATTATTCATCGTCTATACTTTTAAAATTTCATTTCATATACTTTTTATATTTTTATTTCTTTATCTATTTTTTCATTAAATTAATTTAAGATTTTTTTTTATCTGCACCAATATGTTGGAAATAAAGTTTACATCAACAGTTTCCAAGGTAAATTTTTGATTAAAATATCTCATTTTTTTGCCATTCTTATATGAGAAATATAATTCTTTATATGCCCGTGAAATATTTGGACTATACGATTCGTGGCTTACTAGTTTTTTTTTCACTGAAGTTGGTTGTCGTATGATTTTATTATTCAATATGAAATCACACTCCAGTTATGTGATTAAAACAACTCTATATTATCATAAAATTCTTTCCACATCATTAATACAATTTACAACGGTTTCATATTGACTTGATAGTATAACTTCAATGCTTTCATCACACATTTTATTTCACTCTCAAGAATAGTTTTTCATAAAAAAACCAGGTTCAACATTCTACCTCTTGGCCATTAATTTCCTAAGCTATAACTTCAACTCTAGTTTTTATAACCGATCATGCAATACTTTTTAAAGAATGTTGTTTTTATCTGAAACACAATTTCTGTACATTTTAAATTGGTTTTACTGTTGAATTTAATATACATGTTAAAAGTTTTTAAGAACTAATTGCAAAATAAAACATTTTATTTATTTGTTATAATTTATTACAGTTAGCATTTGACTGATTATTTATGAAAGGTATGTTAGTACTTTATATGTTTGGGCATTTTATGTTGTTATTAGATAAATGAAAAGGTCATTGCATGAACTTCTAGAATGATCCTTTACAGTGTAACAATGTATGTAAAAAATATGTCCCTCCGTTGTTATGAAATTTGTTATATATAAATTAATTTATTGTTTGTGTTGAGGTAAATTTAGTTACATTTTATACATATCATGTATACAATAATTTAATTTTAATTTAAGGAATGTTTTATTGAAGTGCCTTTTATGAAACAAAAATATTTTTTTGCCTTTCTAATGCAGCAATAGTTTTTAAATTACTTGTATAGTATCAGGCTTGATGGTGTGGATACATTTAAATAGTTGGGATCCACTCTGCCAACAGAGGATAGGGAAATATTTGGATATAGAAGTTAGAAACTTATGAAGAGCGTTAAACAAGTCAAACTAAAGAAGTCTGAAAAACTTGTAGGGCGAGAAATTATATATGGGGTAGAGGAATTTCCTATGAGGACAGTAATGATGGTTTTGTTGGATGTTTGCCATGAGAAAGGCAGACAGAATTGACAATGCAAGGAGGAGGTTTCAGGGAAGACAGTAATTGTATGGACACATCATGGTGAATGATGGAGAAAATTGAGGAGCCAACCAAGACAAGGTTGAAAGACTGGTGTGATGGATGCCAGCACAGATTCAATACATGGCAGGCGATAAAGGCAGATGGAGGAGGCTCG
Source organism: Archaeomysis grebnitzkii (assembly GCA_031471125.1). NCBI lineage: Eukaryota > Metazoa > Arthropoda > Malacostraca > Mysida > Mysidae > Archaeomysis > Archaeomysis grebnitzkii. Next base: position 4,069 of record JARUHE010143864.1, on the reverse strand, counting down.
TCAGAAACAACCATAAATAAAGCAAAAGAAAAACACAAATTAACATTTAATCAAAATGATGACTTAATGATTTATCTTAGTTTCGTGCAGCGACTAGGATTTTAATTTTAACAGAAGGGAAAAAAATGGATATATCGACAGCACCTCTGGATGAACTTTGTTGCCGGAGAGCTAAATATTTAAAGAAGGCCAATATATATATATGAAGTTGTAAATTTTGTATTCATATAATTCTAATTAATTTTGTACTCTATAAATCCAAGAAAACGCCAATTGCCATTTTAGATGGTAAATGTGCTTTGCTCATAAGCTTTTTTTTGCTGATGTAAGTTGCTTTCATATTTATATTAAGCAAAATCTCAGAATTTTCTAACACTTGAATGAAAAGGCTATTATGCATTTCACCATTACAATACGTGTTAATAATATGGGAGTTTGAGGAGAAATCATTGGTTGCATTCGATCGTGATAGCAAAAGTTTTTCGCCGACCGATAGTCACTGGTAGATGGCAAAACTGTTTTACTGTCATGGTCGAACACAACCATTAATACATTTTATGCTATGTAATGGGTTAACACAGCACAGTTCAATTTTAATATTCCTAACATTTAAAACTGAAATTTTAATAGAGATTAACTTGCTAAATGCTGAAACTATATAGAACATTGGTATTACAACTAATTGATGGGCAACATATGTAGGCAAGTAATTTATTTTATAACAAATTTTATTTTTATCGAATAAATTATAATAAATTATAAATCTAATTTAATTTGATGTAAAGATTGTTATTTATGTTTTTATAAAAGTTATTTGTATTTTAAAACAATAAAATATTTTATATTATAATAAGTTGTTAAAATAAAATGTATGTATTACCTAATTTTAATAACCTTGCTAAATTTTTCCAACTCGTGATTTCAAATTAATAGTTTGCTACCATCTATGTAGTATATTCAGCATGAAGAACGTTTGTTAGTACACAGTACAGTAAAAGTGATTTAGATTATAAATGCAATGTTTCATTCATCTTCAAGTTAGAAGATTGATTGATTATATAAATAAACGGGTCAATGCCCAGCGCTGCACCCATAGGGTATTCAGCACTTTCAAACAATTTCAAGTTTGAAGAGATTTTGTTCTGAAGTTTCAGACTCAAAATTTTTCTACTAGTCTACACAACACTTAGCCATTCTCAAATGAGTGACTTAATATCATAAGGAAATTAACACTGGGAGTCAAAGGAGAAAAAATGTTAGACAAATATGGAATGTGACCATTAAAGATAAGCATCCTTCTTAATTGAAAAAAAAGTTATTTCGAACTATAAAATCATCCGCTATGTATTTGCATTGTAAAGGTAGCATAAATCATTAAACCCAGAAAAGCACTTATTGTATATAGCTAAAGATAAGCTAGACCATTTTCAAGCTACTTCAAAGGTGCAGCGTATGAAAGTAATAATAGTTTATGGGTGAATTTAGTGCTGTAAAATTGATACTACAAATATGGAACCATTTGGTTGTCCACTTGTAATTGAGATCGATTGATTATATAAATAAACGGCCAATGCCCAGCGCTCACTTGTAATTGAAAGAATTGCTCAGGTTAATGCATGAATTGTTTATGCATCAACATAAGGGCAGCTTGTGATAAAGATTGAAAAATCAAGTAGTAGGGGTCGATACTCAACATAGCATTTAAACTTTAAATTCAAGAGTTTCGAAGTAAATAATTCTTTTATCCAGAAATTATAAGGATTAAAATTCTAAATGTCACAATGACAATCAAGATGAAATATGTTGAAAAAAAGACTGCATCTTAAGAGAATTCCCTTCATAGATTAAAGGATTAAATTCCTTCAAGAAGTTATTGAAGTATAGAAATAGTTCACTTCAGTTTATATATTTATGTGGCAGAAAACTAATTCACTATATTCTGAACTAAATAAAAGATTCCATACATATCACATAATATGCATTTTTAATTCTTAAAAGACCAGGACATAATGAAAAAGATTCAAACCACCTGAAACAACAGTCGTCACATATCCAAGAACTAACCAGCTTATTTAATGTGTTAATACAAATGCAATCTCTTGAACTCTCACTTCATTAAAGTTTGTTTTTCATATTTGTTCATCACTACAGTTGCAGGAGCAGACCAGCCTATCACCAAGCTTGTAATAATGTGAAGGGTTCTTGAGCAAATGTGAACAGACGTGAAATATTCAAGAAACAAGTAAATAATCTTATACAAAATACTGGAATTTAAAAGGAAGCCCCATTTACTAAATCAATTGATAGATAGATTAAATTAATGGCAAAGGCCGGCACTGTAGCCATAAGGTATTCAGCATCCATATTTTTACATCGAAGAAACTAATTGAACCAAAATATGAAACGTGAGAATTAAAATAGCAGCAATGGGCACATGAATGGCAACAGATTCCTTATGGATGTAATTATAAATCAAAAGAACTACTATGGCAATCCACATTTCCATTGAGCAACTATTTCAAGCTTATTTTATAACTCCATCAACAAGAGTCCTTTTAACAAGGAATATCTTGATGGTTAAAATGAACATGCAACCTAATGCAAAAAAAACTGAAATCATGAAAAAGGTAAGTATGAAGTTTCAAAAAATATGATACCCATATGCAAATTCATCAAAATGAAATGAAAACTTTCATTGACAAGTGAAACAAAGGCAACTAAAGAAAATGACATTCCATCATCATAAAGAAGCAATTGAAAATTTGAATACATGCAACTCAATTAGGTCAACAGATAACTGGTGGGTTAACGTGTTAAAAGAGTACTATTAGTAGATTAGCTTGAGGACAAAATAAATTATTCTAGAAACTAATTAAATAAATTTCAAATTTGTAACCATTCACCCTTACCGCTATCCAACTCAAAATTGTTTTGAACAATGATAAACAAACATAAGTACAAAAAAGCAAATATATCCAAGGACTTCTAGATAGATCAAACGCCACTAGCTAGTTATACAAAATAAACAATGGTTTACTATCGAGTTGATGAATTTATGATGTATCAGGACTATAACCCCAACAAACTAGTGGATTATACTCAAGTTTAACTAGTAATCCACGAACCGGACGGTTCAAATGTCTCGCGATGATTCATTTAGTAACTTTAAAAAAAAATTCTCTAAAAATATCAAATCAAAAATGGTGTTACAAAGTGAGAAAACATCACGCACGCTCGACAAAAATTATAAATAATAAACAAACCTGACAGAGATGTTGCCACTTTGATTGCCTGAAGCGTAAAGAACGTTGAGGCACTGGCAACTTTAGGGGAAATTTTTTATTTATAGAGAGAAAAATCACTAGGGTCGTCACATATATATACTAGAAAACAATTCGGCAAATTTATATTTCAAAGAAAGCAATTCGACAGATTTATATTTCTATAAATGCAATATTTAATATTTATAATTTACATAAAAATATGCTCTCTCAAAAATGACAATTTATCAAATTGTTTTCTGCGAAATTGATTCGTCCGAAATGTCATTTTGTAGAAATTTCATTCTCAGATTAGATTCCTCTGAAATATTATTTTGTAGAAATTGTAATCAGATAATTTTTTGAAGATTGACATTTCGACAAAATGAGATTTCGGAGGAACAAATTTATAATGTAAATGAATGTCGAGCTTTGAATTTCTTTTTGAGAAATAAAAATAAAATAGGACTTATTTCGGAAATATATTGGAAATAAAAATACAAAAAGTGCACTGGTTGTGTTCAACTGCACATTCAAAACGTTTCACATGCAGGTTTTGCAAACTTTTTATCAAAACACATTCGTTTTTTTGTATGAGATTTTTGCATGCAGGATTATCGATGTGGATGGATTTTGTAGGTGTAGTGGAGATGTCATCAGAATTATGTGTTCAAACTTGAAAGTATGATATAAAATAAATTTTTATGATAAATGTTAGTATGATAAAGTATTTATTATTTTAGTTAAACTATGTTATTAATGTGTCAAATTGTGTAGATAAACTTAATTTATAAGTAAATTTTTGAACA
>JARUHE010143753.1:0-14280 GCA_031471125.1 Archaeomysis grebnitzkii | reverse complement strand
TAGTTAAATTATTTTGTCACAGCCTACAAGTCTAACACTATAGTTAAATTATTTTGTCACAGCCTACAAGTCTAACATTAGTTAAATTATTTCTTCACAGCCTACAAGTCTAACACTATAGTTAAATTATTTTGTCACAACCTAAATTAAAAATCTTTTTTTTTAAAACGTTATTTCAATAAATATTCATTTTACAAAATAAAAAAATCTCGACAAAATTGTTCAGAATTATATATATCTGTAAAACAAAAATTAGAAAACAATGTTTTTTTTGTAATTCTACTAAGTTGTTGTTAACTACGATTTAAAAACTTACTATTTCAATGAATATTCATTTTACAAAAAAAATATATATAAAGCCATTCCTATTCAATAAAAATATTTGTAAAACAAACATTAAACTAATATTTTTTCATATTTCTACTAAGTTGACCAAGATAAAAACAAATTCTATAATTATAACCAACATTTAAAAAAAATGTTGAAAAATCCGCCTCTGCAGTACATTATAGAGGCTGTTTTGTTACACACTAAAAATGAATAGGTTGCAACAACGTATGAAAAAATTAAACATTCACACATGCACTTTTTATATTTTTTTGTGTAATGTCGAGTTCACATTTTTCATTTTATTCTAAATACAAAGCGAGGCAAAATGTTTGTCACAGTGCAACATATAGTCCAAACTTGTCATTGATTTATTAAATTTTTTCTTGATTCAAATCACATTGCTACAATGATGAGCGATTTTGATTCAAGTCAAGAAATGTTGATTTAAATCAAGAAAAAGTGCGGTCGAGAACGCTCCATGTTCGAACAAGGCTGCCACAAAGACTGTTGTTGAGCAGATGTCGTTGGCATCACACGACTTACTTGAGATGTAGGTTACAAATTCTATTTTATCAACATGTGTGTCTAAGTATATGGATCGACAATCGCACAAGTGAAGTAACCCACATTCAAATTACTTGTGCTATTGTTGATCTATATGGGTCGACAATCGCACATTCAAATTACTTAGATCTTACATCATTTGTGCTATTGTGGATGGTATGTCGGGCAGTATATTCATTTTTAACAATTAATTTATTTGATTAATTTGCACTTAAATGTATTTAGAAACGTGATTAATTTTTCCAACAAATTTAGTTTATTTTTTAGGAAAGTCTTTGAATTTTTGCTTCGTTTATAATTCCACGAACAAGTTGATTGAAACCGAATAAATTAAAAGTGGAATTGTATCACCAAAAGTATCTTTGAAAAGCAACAAATTAAAGATGGAATCCAAAAATAAATTACAATATCATCGTAGCAGAGATGATGTTTTTAAAAATTAAATATCTTAGATTTATAGGCTGATGTTTTCCACTGAGCCAAGTTTTTTTTGTTGGTTTTATTCATATAATTAAAAAAATGGAATGTATAGTTTATAATGAACGTGCGTGTGTATCCTGGCATGAAAACCCTTGATTAACATATATAAATTAATTAATAAAGATTTAATAAAATTTATTTTGTCAACAATTTTGTTTTTACTTTATTTTTAATAGTTCGATTAAACTTCAGTTAATGACTTACGACTTTTTCATTTAATTATTATAATTTAATTCACTCGGTGTGGAATGACTCGATATTTTTCATGGCTAATAATATATAAATAAACTGCATTCATTTAATGTTTGTGAAACAATTATGGTCAAAAATGTGTAAGGTCAATCTGAAATATAATTAGATTTCATAATAAATTAATTAACTTAATTATGAATCAAGTTTTTAAAATTTAAAATTACTTGCAACCAAAATTACATTTCCATAATAATTGCCTGTTCTTATGCGAGAAAATATTTGCAAAAGTTCCCACTGAATGAATCTTTGTAAAATTCTTCAGATAACAAAAAGTTTTTAATAAAAAAAATGTTGGAAAATTCTTTAATTAAGAAAGAAACGTGCCACATGACACACTTTCAGCTTTAATCTTTGCATCTTCACCTTGGATATCGTGCTATGTGTCACCCGCTTATGGCACTTGATATATTTCAGGTCATGTGATACCCATTCATGGAACTTGATGTAATGCATGTCATGTGACACCCGTTCATGGAACTTGATGTAATGCATGTCATGTGACACCCGCTTATAGCACTTGATATAGTTCATGCATACACCCAATCATGGCATAGTACACCCGCTCATGGAATTTGATAAATGTAATGTGTGAAACCCGTTCATGGCACTTAATATCATTAATGTAATGTGACACCGATTATAACACTTTATATATTTCATGTCATTATACACCCATTCATGGCACTTGATATATTCTATGTCATGCGACACTTGCTCTATTTCATGCCATAATAAACATGCTCATGACACTTTATATAATTCATGTCATGCAACACCGATTATAGCACTTGATATATTCTATGTCATGTGACACTTGCTCTTGGCATGCCATATAATTCACATGTTTATGGCACTTGATATAATTAATATCATGCAACACCGATTATGGCATTTGATATATTCCATGTCATGTGACACATGATATATTCGTTACTATTGAGATTGATTCCAATCCACTTAAATCAAATTGGCAAGTTATGTTATCTTCATCTGATTGTTTATTATCAGCAACGAACCTTATGAACTCGCGTCCATGATCACAATTTCCTTTGTCACGTAGTGATGTCGCTGACACAGAAGTGCACAATGCATCGTTCATCAATGTTTGCAACAAAGTGATTGCTCAGCATTGAAGTTGTGTTCTGTTTTATACACATTTATTTGTTTCCATTAAAATATCTTCCTGTAGTGTATTCGATGTTCTATTCGTTCATCGATATCGTCACATATACATATACTCGTCCTATCCAATGTCCTATAATAGTGATTTTTTTTCTAATTGATTTACATAGTATGTCAATACGTTTGCCAAGTAATGAATGTTAATGTTATTTTATAGTATGGGATATTTTTTGTAATCAATTTTTTTATGTTAATGTAAGTTAGCATGTTTAAACCATATAGCTGTCTAATTGAACGTTAGTCCAATTTCTTATTTCTTATCCATTCGTTTGATTGCCTAATTTTTTGTCTCGAAGTTTCAATATGTTAATGATTTTATTATTTGGTTAAATGATTATTCTGAAATGCTGCCAAAATATAGAGATAATCAAACACAACATTGGCATTCAGCTTCTAAAGGTTAAGTTGGCTATAACAATAGAAGGATCAACTATTTCGCCGAGGTGTAACTATTGAAGCATATTCTTTTTTTAGATAACACCTTATGTGAATACTTATTGGAAAAATGTTTGAAACATATTTTCTTAACAGTTAAATTTGAATGCTTGAAATAATTGAGCTATCCATGAAACAATGGAGGCAACATAACTGTTTTTGACGCCATTTTATTTTTTGTGCTTTTGAACAGTTTAAAGAATTGTTTTCTTGTTTTCAATTTTAAAGTTTCAACAATTCGAGTATTTTTTTGTTAATTTTATATTTTGACCAAAATACATTTTCAGTAAATCCTTTTTCATATTTTTATTTTAAAACCTATGGTTAACTATATTTAATGATAAAACAAATGCAACTCAAAATAATTAACTGGTCAATTATATATTTTCTATAAAGCATTGATTTTATATTTTGCATAATTTTCTCAACAAAGTTACATTTACTATAATTTTCTCAACACAGTTAAATTTACTATGTGAAAATAGAGATGAAACTGCGACACAAATCCACTTTTCTCTTCCTCCTTTGCATCTTTGGAAAATGGAAATGTTGAAGTAGCACATCCGAGTTTCATTGAGTGTTGATCGACATGATTTGGATTGCAGGTAAACCTCGACCTCTTTTCGTCACTCGAAGCAAGTCGTAAAACTGTCGTCTAGAAACAGGTCGCCGTGTGAAGCCACACACAGCGGGTCACGTGGGGTCAGGGGGCGAATGCGGGTCATTCGTTCCTGTGCTGAGACACTATAAAGACAGATGAATAAATCTATACTTGCATTACTCACTTTAAAAATTAAATCACAATTTAAACTTTTATCTTCTCTGTTTATGTTGTTTCTCAAACGTGACACACATACGCGCACGCATATATGTGCATACACACATACGCATACATAAACACATACATGCATACACATGCATACACACATACACATGCATAAACACATACACATGCATACACACGTACACACATACACATGCATACACACATACACATGCATACACACATACACATGCATACACACATACACATGCATACACATACATACACACACATACACACACTCCCACCCATGTACATTGTACATGCATACACATACAGAGGCACACGCCCATTAGATTATTTCACAAATTCCTAGCTTATAATTACAGAGAAATTCACTAGTATTCACTGAGCTTGAAAAATCTGGTTGTTGCCTCTCTAACAAACAAGACTAAAACGTAAATAATTATCCGTTGATTTAAATGACATTTGGAACTAACATTATTTGCACCCATAAAACATTTATAAAAGTTGATTATATTTTAATGTTATAAACAATGTTATGCAAACAATCTAAATAAAATGTGTAGATATTTCCAATCTCAGTTTAAGCTATAGCTTGAAATGTTAATGTTTTGTTTTTGGAAAATGTTTTTCATAAATTCACTTTTTTCAATCTACATTACCTCTACACTGTTGATGGAATCTTTTTCATGGTTTATTCTTAACGATATAATTTTCATCAAATCGAAATAGAAAGCTCAGAGTCGAAACTAGAATGGCGTTTGTTCGGTTATTACCGAATTGAGTTAGACTGAACATCGGATAAAGTCATCCTGTTCCTAATTTTCCTAAGAATCGAGTGTGATTCTTAATCGTATCATTTCAACAATACGATGGAAAAAAGTTCAATACGATCATAAAAGTAGATTAGCCGAACATAAAAATCAATTTCTTGTGGTGATTCAGATTTGGTTGTAAAGAGAAATCCGAATTTAAGTTTAGGGTCGATTTTCAATCGGCTGAAAAGTAAATATACGAATAGGTTACAACTGTCTAAATTTTATAATACGATCATAAATTTTCGTTCGTATGGAGACGGGCTATTCTTTACTAATACGATTAAAAGTTGTTGAAACAATTAAAAACAGTCATAAACGAGGAAGTTCGATTACTATACGATTAAAATACAATGTAAATTGTACATTTCATTGAATTTTTTTTGAAGATAAATAAACTATTTTTGCCTAGCAAAGTTAATATTGTATTTTAATGTTGATTGATATTTGATCATTATTATGTTTAACCTTTGATTTTTTTATTACAATTTTAAGAATATTCAAATCTTATTTTTTGGTGATTTCAATGAAGATATGCTTTGTCAAAAAATTATCTAAAAACAATTGAATTTCTTATGTTGTACAGGTTTATAAACCTCATTTGGTTTATAAGACATTAGATAAATGTTTGTGTCGCTACATGTAAGTTGTACGAAGTTGTAACTTAGTAATGAAATACTTAGATTGAAGCGTCTTTTTCAAGTAATTTAGATTGCTCACCAATCTCCGACGACAGTGTTAGCAAAAAGGTTAAATTATTCTCCAAGTTATGTCTCTTGTGGTTGAGGACGTACCTGTTGAAGAAGCCATGACATTCGCTGAAAATAGGTTTGAATAAATGATTAATTGGTGGAAATAATGATTAAATTTAATTAATGCCAAAGTAATTTATTTGGATCCGTCAATTTAGACAAAAGTTCAAATTAATTTCTCTTCGGTTGATGGCTGAAACAATTATTGAATGCCTTTTAAAGTGACAAAAAACACTGAAGCAGTTAATCAAAAATTACAACACAAAACTTTGGAAATTTTTTCATGGGAACAAAAATTGTGAACGAAATAAGCGCAAGTGAACAATTGTGATTAACATTAAAAGGCTGACAACTGAACATCTATTTTGTGTTCAAAAATGTCTTTGAAAGGAGTTATGAAATGTTGAACAGGTTCATGAATTAAGGTCAAAATTATTATGTCTTAGTTGCTATTAAATGTTCAGCTTTTTTAATGAAAATTCAAATGGTAAGACCAATGAAAAATTGTTTTTGAATTTCACAGCCGATAAGTGAATTATTTATATTTTTAGTTACAACTAATTAGTTTCACATTTATATCATCATCTTCCCTCCATAGCAAATCTGGTTAAAGAAGTAAGACACCTTAAGAAAATTCAATAATAATCTGTTATTAATAAAATAAACAATCAAAATTAGTGGAAAATATGATATTTCCTTCGCAAAATATATGTTTTTACATAAATATTTCTTTTATATGGTATTATAATTTCTGCAACCTTTTATGGCTTTAAAAATATCGTAAATAAATTTAATGTTTTTATCATATTGTATAATATGATTTTTATTTAAATATTTATGATGGATTGAAATAAAATATAAAATAAATTCCTTCAAATAACGTCAAATTAATTACAATTTCCTATAAAATAAATTTTGAGAAGAGGAAGTTGAAAAGTGAAAAATTTCGATGAAGTTTGATGGAATATGTTTTGAACTGTTGACTTTATGACTAAGTAATAAATGTCAGCAAAAGTTAATTAGTTTTGTCAATAATGACGTCACTCACTGACAATTATTCAATGCCTCTGATTGAGAAATGTTTTCAATTTTATTAATAAATGTTTTGCAAATTTTGACAAAAAACATTTGTATTAATTTAGCAAATTGTGTTTGTTTATATTGTTCTTCGTCCTCGACTTAATTCTTTTGTTTTATTTATTTTAAGTTTTGTTGACAAAAAATTTATGATTAATAGTTTACCATCACAGGTATTGTCGTTCATTAAATAAAAGTACTACAACTAAATTTAAATAAATTATTTATTCTTATTTTTAAAGTTCATTAAAAAACTAAAAATTTACATTTCCAACAGTTTTTCAGTTGACGATGATTTTCATTTCTTGCACAGTAGAACTTTCCCTAAAGCTGCCTTAAAATGTATATTTTAATTTGGATCAAAATATGTAAACATTGCAATTTAGAGATCAATTATGTACCAAAGGTGGTTTAATTATGGTCCGAGACTAAGTTGACGAAGAGATAAAGAAAATACACTGGAAAAGCAACAACACAAGTATACCTTTCGCTTCCCTTTTCAGTTTCTCATTTTTTGTACTTTTGAGTTTAAACCGTATGCAGCAACTTGCTTTTGTGGAACTTGCTCTGAGAGCCAGACCAAACTGGTATTGAGGAGTATGCAAGCTATCATAATAGTTTATTTTACTGTATATGCGAAATCAATCGTAGACTTAATGGAAGTTACTGTATATGATTCCCTTATAATAGAAGCTACTGCTTTAAGATATTGAGGTAAAAATTGTTGGATTTCACAACGGAAGTAAGGAAAAGTTTATTTGTTACGAATAACGTTCTACACATTTGACAATAACCATAAAAATTAGATTATTTTGCCATCCATGTTCAAATTAAAGGTAAATGAAGCAGTAGCTCACCATCGCTAAAGAAGTAATTCATAAAGTTACTTGTATAAAGAAAAATGTTGAAGTAAAAAATAAAATGAAGGGAGATGATAATGGCTTCTTTTGGTAAATTTAATTAAAAGCGTCTCTTTTAAGTTAGATCTCCAAAAATACTTTTCACACAAATTCACTTAATTTTGGTAGGATATTTTTTTCTAAATTCTTAAGCTTTTAATTAAAAAATTTAATGAAGTGAAATATTTTTTGTTTATCTATATATTATTTTGAACAAGTTAACAAATATTAGTTTAATAAGTTTCAGATAAAACATATTGGGTGCACTTGATTAATTGTACTACAAAAATCGAAGCTTTATTCCTTTATGATTTGTCGGGCACTAATGTGAAAGATAGTTGGATAAGGCTCCATTGTTCACGTGGTTTATAAGAACAAGCACTGGACGGCTAAGGGCAATAGTTAAAACTTTCCTTCACATTTTAATGCCCACAAAATCATAAACTAGTGTTCACCAGAGAATGGTTTACCATTGTTTATTCTCTTTCTCTTTTTCTATATTAATCTCTATATTTCTTTCTCTCTCATTCTCTCACTTCCATACATATCATGCACATTATTCAAACATACTTAAGTTTCTCTTATTAATCCCTTCAAAGAACAAAAAACTATAATGCAATTTTATATTTTCCCTTCTATAGTCTCTCTTTTGCTTCATCTCTCATCTCTGTATTTCTCCCTATTGTATTTGTTTTTTTTTCTCTTTGAAATAATCCTGCTTGATTAATCTCTTATTTGATATTTAAAGACAACTCGAGTATAAGATAAAAATGGTTGTCTAATTCCTTGATTTTCTTTGACTTTGTTCTCTTTTGTTTAAAGTTCTTTACCAATCTTGTTTTGTGGAAGCTCTTTTGTGCTTCTGGTTATGAAACTGAACTACTTCAACATTTCAAACAAACGATTTTTTTTCTTTTGAAACTTTTTATATATATTTTGTTCTTTCACTCATGTGTGACCTCTGGTTCAATATTTAAAAGAATTTTGTTGAAGAAATTTTGTTTTTTACTTATTGTGCACAAGTTTATAAATCTTGATCTGACTTCAAATGATAACATTTGTTCATTACTTAAAGACTTACAGATACATAACAACCATCACATTCTTTTTCATAGGAATTGTGTAGGCTTGTTGTTGAAATAACGAATGGATATTGTTATTGATTGTCTAAATTTATCAATTTAAGTGAGTTCTTTTTAGAAAGTAAATTAAAATAATAAATATGACAATCTTTTTACAATTCGAATGTTATGTCATAAATATATTTAGAGCACCAATGATAAATCACTTTATGCTGAACACTAGTTTATGACTTGGCAGGCATTAATGTGAAGAACATTTTAAACTTCTGCCCGCAAAGTCATATTTAGAGTCGAGTAGTTATAATAAAACTACGAAAACACCAAATCTTTTATAAACTCCGTTGTTATAATAAAACTTTATAATATGTGCGTAGTAGCAATGATTTTTCAACTTTGTACAAAACATTTGAATAATAAAATGTTTAATTGTTGGTAAACGATTAAGGACTGAGGGATTGCCATTTACGTGAAGTTAATCCAGACAGATAAACGACTTGTCAATTGAATGTTTGTTTTATTTGTCCTTTCAGTAATAAAAGGAGAAATGTTTGCACCATATCAACATAGATTCTTATTGGAGTATTGGTAAATATTTTGGTGGGTGACTTCTAATAACTGTCTAGTTTGATTTGAAGGAAAAATATCTCTGAGGGATTGACTTATGGTAGATGATCATAGCATTGAGGCAACAACTCTAATACAACAAATCACAACTATAAGAAAGTATTTCCCTCTTTAGTATTTTTATTGTGAAAAAATAATTAGCTTTCTCATTACAGACACTTATTATATTGTTATGTATAGCTTATAGGTACGTTGAGGAATTGTATTCACCTTTAATAATACAATATTTGAAACAGAAGTTTATAAAGTTGAAATAACTTACTGTGATAAGAAAAGAGAAAATGTTGGTTCGCCCGAAAGTACTTGAAAGATCGTCTAATATGATTTGTTTCTCATTACTCATGCAACGTCCGCCTTGTTAAGCTGCTCCGGACAAGAAATAAATTGTGTCCACGTCAACTTCTGTTCCTTTGGTTCTGTTTACATTAAAATCGTCGTCTGGTTTGAAGTGAATGTGATGTTGTGAAGGACGTTTTCAATTTAGTTTTCTTCTAAAATGTTTATTATGCTTAAGCTTTGAAAGTTTAAATTATGACTTTCTTATTTAATATATTGGTTTGATTAATATTGATATACCTTAAATATGCTCATCTTTTTCCTTTCTCTTCAACTTATGTTCAAAATTCATACTTTTCGTGATAATTATTAATTTTAAAATTGATGCTTAACTGTTGAAAATTAAATTGCGATATTTTTAGTGTAGTATATTAGTTTCGTTTTTCATGATGTATGCTCATCGTCTTTTGTTTGTATATATAAATAGTGTTAAGTGTGTTCCTCATTTAGACTCGGATTAAATAGTACACAGTAAATATTTAACCATTTTTATGCATCACATGTTCAAATTTTAGTCTATTAATAAAAATATTTTGTAAAGATTTAATTTGACCTTAGCTTAACATTGGCACCGTATCTAACATCAATAATGTGATTGTTATGCACAGCAATTCTCGAACGCCATAAAGCTGGATTAATTTTAAATAACGAACAAGAGTGCGAGATAAATTCATTCATAAATAATGGCATTATAAAGAAACCGCGCCAGTTGATTTATGCAAAAACTTTCCTTTGGAGGAACACTTCGGACGTGAGATGTGAACCCAGTGATCCAAAGGACCAACATTCGCGCCTTGCGAAGGGGTTCGTCCAAATGAAGCAAAAGTTCCTCCTATGAGAGCACATCTTGGTGACACACGGGGGGGGGAGCAGGAGGGGAAGGGACATCAGAATGTCTAGCGTCTTTTTTGGCGGTGTCCAAATTTAAATGAAGTTTCCATCGTTTTTTGTATTCAACTGAAATTCATTTATTTTTCACGGCTTAAACCCTTTCGTTTTGTTTGTTTTATTATATTTTTATCTTTTCGTAATTGTATTTTATTTTATAAATAAAGTCTGTGAGTCTCATAATTTCTAAACGCCGTTCATTGATTCTCTGGGGTTTGTTTATGTTATTTCTTCTCGAATTTTGTTTACTTAAAAACTTTATTTCTATATGGATAGACAATGTCATAAGTGAGGTAAGATCTATGTTATTTGATTGTGGGTTACTTCATTGTACTATTGTAGATCCATATGAAATTAATTTTTATTTTGTTATAATTATTTATTTATGGTTTTATATTTATCTTTACATTCGTTTTCATTTGATTATCTGCAAAATTTTGATCAAGTTAATATATAACCTCAAATATCAGAATGGATAATTCCTAAACAATTATAAAAATCGTTCCTATAATTTGTTTGATATATTAAAGCCCAGCAAGTTCATTATAGAAACATGTACGTCTCAATTAAGGCTTTGTTTTAATTATTAAAGATCGATTATAAACATAAAATAAAAAACTTTACTTATTTGTTTTAGATATTAAAAAATCTAGAAATGTTTTCTTGATTATGGTTAAAAGGGCTGAGCCATGACCCGGTCCGGGTCACGCAGGACAAAGCCGCCCTGTGACCGAGAGTGAAAGCGCTCCCGTGACCCTGCGTGACCCACTCCAGTCGCATTCCTCGGCGTGTCACATCGCTTGCTTACCCAAATCTGTTTGTACTATCTCCAAAATATAAGGGTTTTATTCAACTATAAATTATGCAAATATACAGGTTTGTATTATTTGGTTGGTTATTGCAAATACTTGTCTCCTTCTATAGGAAAGTAATTCGACAAAAAACAATTGTTTATATATAATGTTAATTAACTGATTGAGCATTTGTTTAGTTGAACGAAAAACAAAGACGGTTGCAACTACTTGGACGTAGATTTGTTGTTAGGCTAGCTGTGGCTGGTGCTGAAGGTAAGAAAAGCTTTTGCTGAAGCAGGCAAAAGAAGTAATAAAATTCTAGTTATCAACAAGTTGTAGCCACTTAGAGGAACGCTACACCTACTGATTGACGGCCACAAACCCGTGTACATGTATAATGTTGCCAAATAGCAAGGGCATCTGGCGTGGAAAACTGCTCCAAACTAAAAATAAACAGCTACTCCATAACAGATGGAAGTAAAACACTAAAACATAAAAAATGTGAATCTTTTTTATTCATAAGGCTGAATTGGATATCTAAAACGGTGTATTTCAGTTAGGCTAAGCTGACAATGTCTCTTATTTCTTGGCGATCGTACCTGCCCACTCACGTATGATTGCCCACTTGTGTAGTGCACTGTACCTCACCACCAACAAATCCTTCTACCTTTATTGTTTGTTGAGATATTTTTTATGGGTTTAGGCATTTGCTGCATTTGGATTAAGACGAAATGTTAGTCAAATAATAAATTAGAAAATCATCGAGATTTGCAAACATTTAAATTGTTAAAGGGAAATACTAAAGATAACATTACATTGAAATCGTTTTATTTGATAATAAATAAAATATACAAACAGTTTACCAAAGTAATGTCTTTGATAAAAGCACCACAAATTGTTATTTAAAGGGTAGGTAAAATAGTTTTAGAAATTTTAAACTAAATAATTGTTGTGCCTAGTGAACAATATAAGCATAGTTTGTTAAATATCAAAGCCCAAAAACATGTTAAACTTGTGAAAAATTTAAAAAAATATAAAAACTGAAAACATTTACATTTAATTTTTTAATGAATATTTTGTGTGAAAATTGACCCAAATGAACTACGTTAGAAGGTCTCTGCAGGTCAAGATAGTATTTTATTCGAGACATTTTTGATGCTAATTATTACATGGGAATCCACTTCTTCCGTTCCATCATTAATTTACTTTCATTCCTGTTGTTTGTGACTATTTAGAAGATAAACAAAATGAATTGCTTTGATGTGTTCATTCTCAAGACTTCTCGCCATTTGCTTCGTATCTTAATGCAATCGTGAATATTTTTGAATGTTTCCACTGGTTTTGAGAATTTCTTTTTTGTATTGTTATGCTGTGATTTATTAATTAGTTTAAATAATAATACATTTTTACTCGAGTCAAAGTCAAGCCTCTATAAGTCACTGTTGATTGTTGGGGCGAATGGGGATTTTTTCACAATTTTTTTTTTAATTTTTGTTTTTAAATCTTGGTTAGCTACCACTTAGTAGCATTGAAGAAAACAAATGTTTTATTTTTTTTCCATTTAAATCTTGGTTAACCACAACAGTAAAATTTTGAAAAAAAAATTCAGTTTTTTGTTTTACAGATTATTATATTCAACAGGAATTATATATAATTCTGAACAATATTGTCCACATTAATTTTTTTTGTAAAATTAATTTTTTTGAACTATTACGTTTTTAAATCTTGGTTAGCTACAATTATGAAAAAAGTATTTTTTTTTGTATTTTTATATACATAGTCATTTTGTAGTATTCATAACTTTAACTAAATCACAGCCTTAATTTGTTTACGAATTTCCTCGTACTTGTTTTTTTCATGTTTTGTATTTACAGATTATTTTATTTGTAAAAATGGGTAAAAGATCGAGCATTACGGATGATGAGAAGCAAGAAATAACTCCAGAGTTATCTTTAGGAAATAAAATTTTTCAATATTGCAAAGAACTTTAAACAAAATAAGATAACCACCCAAAAATTTGTTAAATTTTAAATTTGATTAGAAAAAAACACACTAATAAAAGAAAAAGTACGATTTCGGAAAAAGATGAACGAAAAATTATGTCTGTTGTAAGAAAAAACCTTCTACTTAGTAGTGAGGATATTTTGGCCAAGCTGGTGTCTCAGATATTGGACGAACAACACGTTACAAAATATTAAAAAAGGTTGTCAAGCTAGTAAAGTCAGTCTCCATTGCTAATCAGGAAAAAAATTACATGGCATCTGATTTTTCACGATGAATGTAGTGTTGCATTGGATGGACCAGATGAGTGGTATAGGGGCTGGATTCTACATAACAAGTTGACACCAACCCGTTTGAAAAGACATCAAGGTCGTGGAGGGGTCATGATTTGAGCTACAGTAGTAGACAACCAGTTAATTAGTCCTTCCAGGGTTAAAGAAGGCGTTAAGATGAATTTAGAGAATTAATTCACGTTCTTAAAGATCCTTTTTCCCCTGTCACATGTCTCACGGCTTACCATACAATATTTGGCTTCAAAAACATCAGAAATGACAAAATAATGCAGTGGCCACCCTCAACACCTGATCTTAATTGTATTGAAAACGTATGGTCAATGAAGGATGAAAATAATATACCAGTAAAGAATACCTCTGAAAATAAATGTGTGCTGTTTATGCTGCTTTGTGTTCAGATATTATTTTAAATGTTCTTAAAGTTATTCGAGAGAAGTGTGGTTATATCCATATGAAAACTATTAAAAACTAACACTATTTATTTTTAAAATGCATTTAGTCATTATAACCTCAAATAATCTTGTTATATTATTTGGTAATTATTTTATAATAACATACCTTAAGATTTATGCAAAAAAGCATAATACCAATGAACAGCAATATTTAGTTTATTTGTTATAACTTTTGCTTAAGTTAATTTTTGTTTGTGATTTTTTCACGAATTATGTGTGTGTGTGTTTATATATATA
>JARUHE010143642.1:0-14280 GCA_031471125.1 Archaeomysis grebnitzkii | reverse complement strand
TATATACAAATATATATATATATATATACACAAATATATATATATATATAAATATAAATATATATATATACAAATATATACAAATATATATATATATATATATATACAAATATATATATATATATATACACAAATATATATATATATATATAAATAAAATAGATAGATGCGAATAATTAAAATGATTGAACACTGACGTTTAACAACGAAAACTTTTTCAACTGTGCAACAGCGTTTCACGTGCGGTTCAAAGAAACATTTTTTACCTATTTTTCGGAATGGAAATCCTGAAGGCATAAAGAAGAAGGAAAAAATAATAAAATCTTCAACAAAAAACCATCTAAAATAAATAATGAATAGGTCAAGTCATTTATAACATAGTGGAAAAAAATAAGTACAAATCGTACCACATTTATGCTATACATTTCCCTTTACTCTTCTATTACTGTAACTAAACCATTTGCATTGTTGAAGTCACATTTAAAAAAAATAAAATGAAAGAACCAACATTTTCTAAATGTGAAAGGATATGTACTATCGCAATTTTCTATTACTTTGATGGTTATTTTCAGGAAATGAATAACATAAGACTAAATTTTTAAAATAGTTTTTCAATTGACGTGGATTTATTTCTTGGGCAATAATAAAATATTCTAAAACCGTTACGAATTATCATATACTAGCTGAGCATACCAACCCATACATGATATACGCACTGTGCAGACTTCTATACCACTGATATATTTATATAAAAAAACTCCTGTAACAACTATACGAGTTGTCATATATGCAGACCCCATAATTATTTTGAGAGACCATATTGGTCTCGTTTCAAGTGAATGAATCATTACAATCCAACAATAATCTTAAAATATATTAAAAAATTATCAAATAAATATTTTAAATTATAATTGATCATTAAATGGTTTCATTAATAAATTTTCATGTTATCAAAAAACAATTGAAAGATAACTTGAACATCAAAAATACTTCTTATAAAGCCTGTCAAACAAAAACAATGGATATAATACAACCTACAATTAGCAAAATGAGAACCTACAATTAAGAATAATATTGCAACGTTCTATAATATTGTAATGTGAATCATTGCTATTTTTCAGGGGCTCAACGAAATGGAATTTGCAAATGTTGTATTGTTTTTATTAACATCAAATTTAATTAAAGATTTTCTATTAAAATGAAACTGATTAATGAAATCATCCAACTAGTATTGACCACATAAATATTCACATTTAGATGTGTTATGATTTTGGGCGAATGAGAACTATGATCAACCAAGGTGATGGAGGGAAGGAAGGACTTACGAATGTCGTCGAACTCCGACGGCAACAACCTCCACGCAGGCGGACGTTGCTTCTGGCTGAGCATCTTATGCCTGCAACAGGCGCGGATCTTCCTGGTCTGACTCGGGTGCTGGAGCCTCTCGCTCTTCGTCGAGGGATCGGGCTCAGTCATGGCAGGCGATGCGGGTCCGATGTCCGACGCCGTGGATCCGGCGGTGCCGCTGCTGCCGGAGCTGCTCACGCTGCTTCTGCTTCCGGCGGTGTCGATGGCGACGGGGAAAGAGCGGTGGCGGCGGAGGCGTGGCCCGGCTGGGACGGCGGCGGGGTTACTGTTGCGGCGGCGGGGCGGAGTGGCGATGGGGCTGAGAGTAGTGTCGCTACGGGCTCTCCCCCTCGACCGTGCCCCCTTGACCCCCCTAGCGCGGGGGCGGCTGCGCTGGTGCCCAGAGGTGGGACGCAGGGGCGGGAGGTGGGCGGGGCGCGCCCGCTGGTAGAGGCGATTGAACACATTCACTTTGGGCGACGTCGCGGGCAGGCCTTTGCGCTTCGAGGTGAGTAGCATAAAGCTCCCAAGGGTCTAGGGCGGAGAGGGAAAATAATTGTTGGGGGGGAAACGCATTGCTTCACTTCGCTCAAGACTACGGACACAGTGGAAGGAGGAGAATTGGAGACCGACACATAACTTCACGTTTGGCAATGCAGTTCTACGATGCAATAAGCATTTTCATATTATTATTGAATTGTTAATAAAACATTATTTTCAATATATAAATTTCACTAATGGTTTATCAATAATATTTATTTTGATATCTTCTGGAATGGTAGTAAACATTACATTAATTATAATTGCATGATCAAAACAAACCATCTTAAAACATCGATTAAAACATCAAAATACTTGAGTAAAAGAAAGACTGTTTTCGAAAGCAGACCCTTGAGGGTTGCCGCAAGCACCACCGAGACCCTCGGGTCGTTAGACATGCCTTGGGCACTTGGGAGGTGTTGTATGAACCTTACGTTTCTCGCATTTTATTTATTACTGCAGCCATTGACAACACTTTCAAAAACGCTTATGTGGTTTTCAATTATTCAGTTTAATTCATAGGTTTTCAAATATAATGTATATACAAGACACATACACACACCAGCGCGCGCGCGCACGCTCTCATAGTGAATTAAATGGTAATACAAAATATGGAACTCGCACGAAAAAATGAAAACATTGGAGCAATTGGAATTCAGTGGAGGCACACAAATGACTTAAGCTGTCTAAATTCTATTTTTTTGGCTTGTTCAAAAAATTGTTTAGAGTGGCAATACTTGACTATAAGAAAAAATAAGACTATTTGGCTTCATAAATAAGTCCATGGTTAACGTTAAATAGCCTATCACATATGGAATAATTACTATTACATTAACATTGACCTGAATTAATAAACGCCGAGTCTCAACTTGTTCTTGATTCAATCAACTTTGTGATTTAATCATATTGACACAATTTTATATGATTTTGATTGAACGAATAAAAAGTGCGGTCGCGAACTATAAAAATTCAACTATGAAGCTGTAAAAAAGTGAGAAAAAGTACGAAGTTTAATTATGAAAGTAAACTTTTAACTTAGTTTGAAAGTCAAAACAAGTTGGCCAACATTTACTCAAAAAAAATGTTTTTTTTAAGAATTAAAAGTAAAATTAAACACATTCAACAAAATTGTTTTACAGAAGACCTGTGAACGTTAAATTACTGTCATTATTTTTTACAAATGACCTATAATGATACAATATCACTAATCTATTGCGTTGGTTTTTATTGCCAACATTTTAATTTTGGTTTTAACTTATTTTAAGTATTTGTTATATCGAATGTTAATATATATTTTCTTCTGTTTATAATATACAAGAAACTAACACTACAACGTCTAAAATTTAAAAAATCACAAAATTACGGTTTGTAATAACCTTAAACATGTTTATCATTTAATAAAAACATTTTTCTACAAAAAACTTAGAGAAAACATTTTTAGTTTGAACCAAAACGAGGCCTTTCGCATAACATGTAACGAACGTGAGAGTAAAATCCAGCAACCATCGTTTCCCTAATGTCTCAACGTGTTACGTGATTTGCGCTGACCACTGACCAGCTCCAAAGCAAGAAAGATGCAACAGACCGCGACCAACAAACGAAACCACTTTAACTCGCCTCAGTAGCAACGAAAGTGAAGGGACGGAGAGAAAAGTCGACCTAGTCCTTTCACTGTCGATAATTTTTATTCAACAGATTCATGGTTTGTGAAACAGGAGTCATGGAGTCACTCGACAAGGCAAGGTGATGTTGTGCATTTATGAAAAATGAGGAAGCAAGACGAGAAACACAGTGTCAACTGTCAACTATTAAGAAAAAAAAGTACAGTATATGGATTTCCAATTAGCTTTTATGTAAACAAAGAAAAACAAAAACAGACGCAGACGAAGAAAGATGTAAACTGTATCAATTTAAATTTTTTTTATCAAAAATAATAAAAAAGAAAAATGTGTACGGATGTCAGATTAGCGTGACTTTATGTATAATTATATTTTCGTGGAGAGTGAAAATTAATATTCATATTAATGTTTTAATACAAATAGTATTCAATAACTTATTTGACTTGTATATAACATAATTGAATAGTTATTCATTGAACCACATCCCACTTAATGAACAAAACCACACACATCAAATGAGAAGTTTGTTTCCCAACTTTGGAGTACTTTATGGTTGTATAATAAAACGTTAATTCAAGTAATACGCTTGTAAACTGCTAAAAATCAATGGAATTGTTTCTTATTATAGATTCGCTAGCACAAAACGAAACTTAAAATCGATACTGAAACAAAAAACTTGTTCAAATTGTAACGTAAACAAAATTGTCATTAAGTAAATCCATACGAATGTTAAATATAGACACCCAATGCTTAAACAACGTAAGCACGAATTTATGTTTGACAAAAGTTTAAAAATGTAAAGCACAGCAACACTAATTCAAATGCATGTCACCTGAGGAAGTTCACTTCCACAATTGCACAATCAAACCATATGAGACCAGACGCTAAAATGTTGCCATAGCAACCAGTGTCCACGTGACGAAACATTTTCGTGAATGAATCAAAAAAGCCAATTAGAGGACTGAGCGGCAAAGGAGTCCAACTGCAATGGCATCTTTGCCTCTTAGTCTTCCAATTGTTAGAAACGATGTCTAATCAATCGCTTTGTGGTGTGTGTCATTTCTCCAATAAATTAGCTCTCATTCGGACTCACTTTTCAAACCAGTCAACAAAAAACTGCAGCAAAGAAATACTTCTCAGTGGTGATATTCCAGTGCTATATAGAATGAGAATATTTAAAAAAAATACATTTTCACTCGTCATGACATAAGAAACACGAATTAAAACAATGGAAATTATATTAGCATTTTCTAAATAAAAGTAAATGATCGTAAATTAGATTATCCAAAATGTCTTATTTCGACCTGAAGTGACAAATAAAAACAAGGAAATGCATTAAAGTATATGATATCCAGATAAAGCAGACACAATCACATAAATAACATATGTTTTATTTAAAAAAAAATATATTTGTATTCACACGTTGGTCTGCCCTGGTTAATAAAACGTGTTTGGGAATAACAATTAAGCCAACAATAGTTCAAATGATGGAATTTCATTGAAGTATTCGCACAAACTGGATGTAAATTTGACATCGCCTAAGCCCAAAACCACCAACACAATGACCCACAAACGAAGACAAAGCACCGCGATGTCACACCGATGCCCTTCCCTGATTCAGTAGAAGCATGACTGCCTCAGGGCACAATGGCGACATGTTCAACCCCGGGCGTTCTGGCACCAAACCACCACTTCCCCCAAATGGGGACGAAGACAACTTGCGTTCATTACTTTCACGCCAAGCAACGAGAAAAACAACCGATTGTTTTTCCGCTAAACAAGAAGGGAGGCAACATGTTTCCCGCTAAAAAGAAGGGAGGCAACATGTTTCCCGCTAAAAAATAAGGGAGGCAACATGTTTCCCGCAAACAGGGAGGGAGGCAAAATGTTTCCCTCCAGTACAAAGAAAGGCAACCGTCGTCGACTACACCGATCTGCCTTGTCAACTTTCTCCACGAAAGCCGTGATTTATTTCCGTGAATCCGACCACACGAGATGCCCTCGGGCCTCGAGAGTTGTGGATGGGAGCGGAAAGAAAGGGTTGGTTGACATTTCCTCAATTTCGGTTTTGCCAATCATTGAAAACTTGAGCTGAAGCAAATGTGGATTGGGCTGCGATTAGAGTTACAATAATGAACTAGCAACGCGTTTCTAGTTCCTTATTATACGAGTGACAACTTTACTCTTAATTATGGAGTGAATGTGACACTAAACGACACCTTCAACGAGTCTAAAAACTGTAACTGAAGAGAGAGAGAAAGTGAGTTAAACCGTCTGGCGATAAGTGACCAAACAATCGTAATTCGTTTTTAATTTATTTTTTGCATTTATAAAAAAATCGCAATATGAAAATCACCCAAATTAAATTCACATTATAATAATATATGATTATTTAATGTAAATATAATTGGCTATCGTCACAATGATGATCATTCTATACAAATATAAACATTTGTATAATTTATTATGACATATTATGTATTATTATTATTATTCTAGTTCTAACAATTTCATATGCATAATTATTGTTAATGTCGAAGTAACAAACATGAAAGGTAAAACATATTGAATTATATCGACAACTAAATGAGTTGAGAAACTGCAAATGTTAACATAGAAACTTTAATTATTAAAAGCAGATAGTTGGCTCTGGTAAAAAAATCAAGAAAGTCGCCAAAGAAAATTTGAAAATGCTGCAAAATGTGTTCAGCCAAACCATAGGTGAATAAAGCATGACAAGAAAGCGATACGCAAAGCCTAGCGCAAAACTTTGAAAAAATTTGAGATTTACTGGAAACGTTGGATCCTTTTTCTAGTTAGTGAATGATATATGTAGTATTAAAAATTGAAATAATCTTTCAGCACCTTATTATTTATCAATGATGACTTTATAAGGCAGCTGTTGCTAAACAGGAATTCCCAAATTATCAGAGCATCTACCAAAGGCATAACTAGTCTTAATTAAATTATATCTTAATTTAAAACTAAAAATGTTAGTGTTGATAAATAAATGATGCATGGTCAGTATAGCCTTGTGTCATGTATTTAGGTATCTTAAACTTTTATTTCAACTAGCCATAGATGACCTGCAATCTTGCGTGGCTGTAATTCAATAAATATTTATTTTATGAAAAAAATTATTCTCTGTAATGTTGGTTAGATGGTTATTATAAACAACTTTTGTTCAATAAAATTTTCTGTAACTCTTCATATAAAAACTATAAGCTTTTGCTCAAAAACTCTGTTTTTGACTAACTTTTTTAAGGTGGGGTTTTCAAAGAAAATTACTCCTGACAATTTTGATTGAATAGTCATAATAAACAACTTATCTTCAATAATTTTTTTTGTAACTCTTCAAACAAAAAACTTTAAGTTTTTGCTAAAAAAAATTTAGAGTCAAAAATTGAGGGTTTTTTGGTTATAACTCCGTAAATGTTAATTTTGGAAAAAAAATATTTATGGAAGTTCTCTGTAACTCTTAAAATAAAGTTGTTTTAACACCAATTGATTTTCAGATGCAAACGACGACGACGGAAAAATAAAACCTATATAGAGCTTTTTCCTAACGTTCCGTTTTCGATTGCATAGCCTAAATAGAAAAAAACTGCAGTTAAAATTGTTTAAATGTAAAACATTGCAGTTCATTTGTTAAGTTACTGTCCGATTACCTTGTGTGAATTATCCATCTATTGTTATTATTCAGTCTTTAAGAAAGATAAATAGTTTAGCAAAACAAACAAAAAACAATACAACACAGCTATCCTTAACCATTTTGTAGTTTAAAATTTTCAACTGATATTGAAACCATCAGTAATTGCAAAATATGAATCAACACGAAATCAGTAGTCAACAATTTATAGTATGAAATATACATTAATCAACAGTATTTTTAATTAAAGATATTTATAGATTCCTCAAAGTGTAAGTTGTCCAATTACTATTATTTGTGATCCGCATATTTAAATAAACAACACAACATAAACAGGTCATTAAAGATGCATTAAGACAATCAAGAAAACAATTAAACAATCAAACAAATAGACCAAAAGAGTTCATTTTTGGAATTCCTTAAGCAACAAATTTTATTCTGCCTAAAATTAGAGAATGACAATATTTAAAGACTATTTTCAGGCGATTTCCGGACACGATAACCAAATGCGACAAATACCAAACAATCAAGAGAAGCCAAAAAGGAATCGACTCATCACTGCACAAAAGGTAGAATTCGTAACGCACAATAAGGTTCTTTTCAGCACTAACTTTAATGTATTTTCGTCCTTATGACAACAACTTTATGCATTGTTGGGTTAAGTCGGGATTGGATTTATTGGGGCGACAATGAGGAACAAGGGCAGGGCGTCGACGAATGATGGAAGCGATAAGGAGATGTGCGTAGGAGAGACACCAACTCACTCGCACTTCCCCACTTCAAGGAAATGTCCGTTCGGCGTTTGTCCCTTGTCCGATAATTGATTCGTTTCATTTAATCCAAGTCGGATAATGGATTCATTTCGTTCTGTCTCTTAATCTATTATTCAAATTGTTCGAAATTAACTTTTCAGACATTTTGGAGAAACATTGTAAATAAAGAGTATTAACTGTGAATCTATTGTTAATTTTATATTTTATCAAGTATTCATATAAACATAACTTTACACAAATATAAGTTTGGCTTAGAAAAACTCATATTTCGTATAAAATTCAAAACTATAATTATAAGTAACTATCATAAAATGTAAAATTTAATGATAGTTATGTATAGTACAGCTACTACAACATTTCAACCGGGTAATATTATCAGAAAAATTATAAGCAAATAAAGTTCAAATCTGGTCAAATGTATTCATAACTTTCCACAACTAACTAATCAAACAAGACCAAACACAAACATAATAAATAATCAACAAACATATACAAAGTAGTTCGGGTGATCGGCCAAGTTCGTCAAAACCAACAAAATAAATCTGTTTACATGTCGACTTCAAGTTCATGGTCAATGATAAAACATGGAGGCATCTCGAACAAAACTACAATTGATGAATAGTAAATTTAAAACCGAATAGTCTTGAATTAAACTTTGTAAAATTATTACGAAACCCATTATCATGAGCTAACTGGATGAATTAAGAAACAACGTTAGAAAAATTGTAAGCGAATGTGAGTAAATAAACACACTGGATTATTCATATTAACCCATTCTGTCAACCGCGAAGGTTGTTGACTTATTTGCAAACAAAAACAGTTTTTTAATAAAGATTTAATAGGAAAAATTGAGTCATGTTCCTTATTTTAATACTTAAAGCAATGCATTTCACTTTTAAAGTAGCTATTGAACTATTGCTCAACTTAAGCATACAACATTAGAACATGAACCTTGCAGATTATTATGGAAAAAGACAGCTATTTTTTTAATCAAGTAGTGAAATAATGAAAGCATATGAAGAGTAGTTCAAGCAAACAAATGAATACCAATAAATGGTTGAAGTGTTAATCAAGTGGCTTCATCATAACAGCATCTAGATCTTCAATAACTTATCATCAACTGAGAATCTTCCGAGTCAACACAAGAATCAATTCGAATGAACAGACATGTCATAATGCGTCAAAAAGGTTGCATTTAAATTTCCAATCGATCAACACAAAGAAAGAAGACTAACACATTCAACAGTTTTCAACAATAATAATAACACATTTATGATTACAAAAGAATGAAAACTCTTATTTTTCAAGATAAATATATTTTAATTAGAAGGAAATAAGTTAACTTTAAACTTTTTAGTACAAATATTTAATTCCTATTAATGTAAAAATGTTTTGACATTACGGGAAACTATTTAATTATTTTACAACATTTCAGATAAGTTCATTTGCTACGTCTTCCAGATTCGAATGATTTGGTCAACAAGAAAAGTTTTTGTTGCACGTTCTAGCCTGTCATTTATCAAAAAAATTATTTGCTGATGATTCAAACCATATTATTTCCGTTTTTCATTTGTTTTATAGTGAAAAATCAAACAAAATTTTAGCAGAAAGCATGAACATGTTTTGTTCGTTTTTTATTCAATTCAATTAAATAATGAAAATAAAAAAGTCAGAGTTTATCATCAGCTAATCTGCAATTAAGAAATGTGATGCAAATTGCGTTGAACATCTGGACGAAAGAATTCGATTTATAAGGCAACACATCGAGAACAGGTTGTTCTGCTATATTCAAACATATGATTGCATGTTTTAATCACAAGTGCATGGCTATTAATAGCAGCAAACACGCACACGCACGTTTGCAAGATTTATCTGGATTTTAGCACCGATACTATTTTACATAAAAAAAAATAAGAAATAATTAGACCAAAAGGGAAACAATTTATATTTTTCTCGTGTGCCCGTCCATCATTATAACTCAAGGTTAAAATGTTTAACAACGAAGTAAGCAAAACCTTACATTATTGTTACCGTAAGCAAAGGCAAGCGAACAGACAGTCCATGAACCAGCCGACGCCACGTGACTCGAGGACCAAACCGAAACAATCACAAACGTCGTTGCTGTTGAAGGAGAATCGAAGGTCGTCTCCCGGGACGAGCCTGGGCAAGACAATTTCCGTTTTCCGTTTTTACAATTCTGATGAATGCAACTTTTCACAATATTTTATGGGCAGGTGGTTAGGGTTTGCCATGTACATTATCTAAATACTTTGAAACATTGAATACTTTTTGATTTGACTTTGAATTTCGAATTTGATTTACACGTCTTATATAGAACTTCTGGGCATTTCAGAACAAAGCAATCCTGGCTGCCATTTATACATATAAATACTATATTGTATGGAACAATAATTTAAATACATCATTCAAAGTCGATAGCTTCCTATAAGTGTAGGTAAGCTATGGATATAGCCTCTTTTTATTCGTAATTTTACCTGCATTTGTATGATCATCCAAAAAACTAATTAACGAAAATCGTCCATAAAAGTATTGGCATTTTCTATATCCAAAAATCACTTTTTGCAACACTTAATTGATATGACCTAAGTAAGATTCACAGGTTAGGGATATAGAAGGATACAAAATGCATTGTACTTGTTTGTTTCTTCTGACGATTACAGAAATAATATTTGTCGCGCGTATGTCAACGCAACTATGCAATGAAAGGATTGATTGTAAGTCAAGTGTGATCAATAATTGCAACTTTGCCATATTTGGCCTTCAACTCGACGAAAATCTGGTAGTGACCAATTCAGAATAACATCGATTGCACCAGATAAAAAAACACAAATTAACCTATGGATACCCTATTATAGATAACTTTTATAAACATGAATAATAAAAATAATAACATATGTTATTATTATTGTTTTTCCCCTTGTAATCGATGGAAATAATAATTATTCAAGAGATGATCCATGGGTGCGATGCAGTGTCATGTACGCTCGTGATTTCCACCAACGAAACTATCTTCAATTTTCATCTTTATCAATAAACAATAAAAACATTAACATTAATAATTATTATTAGTTTAATAAAATCAACAATCTACTAACGTAAGCAATAATAATCACAGTAATATTTATACTAACATTAAAAATAATAAATAGGAGGGTTTTTTTGTTAACCAACATCGCTAATTTGATTTTTGCAAGCCTTTGCTACTGTAACACCCAATTAATGTAGTAATGTCGTAATCTCGACCGCACTTTTTCATAATTCGATCAACTTTTTTTAATTATAAGATTTTGATTTCATCACAAAAACATTGATTGGATCGAGAAAAAGTACGGTCGAGATTACGACTAAGATGTTAATTAAATTTGTAATTATTAAAATAATATTTAAGCATACTATTGCTCCTCTATAATATTTATAATGAACATGCTTGGTTCCAGTCAAGCCTGAAAATCATCCAAAACGAACCAACAGTTGTCTACAGAAGTTAATGTAGAAGGTAAAAGAAAGGAAGAATGAAGAAAAAAAAGGAAGCAAGAAGAAGAATAACAACAAACAAAAGAAACAAAAGCAAAATGAGAAAAACCAAGAATACAGCAGAAAGAACCCAACATTATCTCGGTGCCTAAACAGAAGATGAGGGGCAATGTGAGCAAACTCCAGTTTGAAATATACGTGTGGTAGGCGCAGAGCAAAATAATATAGAAAAGATACTAGGGGTTCATCACCCAAAAAACAAGAGAGTCATTCGGATGAAAAACATAAAATACAGTTATAAATTATTGTTTTGTTATTGCAAAACTTGAAAGCATAACAAACAAGTTTCTGTTCCATCCATATGACTGATTGAAAATTTCAAATACTTTTTGAACTATCGATGCCTCTACTTCTTGGGCGATCGCACGACCGTTGAGGTTGCTGATCAGATGACAATCTTAATAAATTTATTTGAACAAGAACCAAAAAAGCAGATGAGTGGTCAAGCAAAGGAATATTGTTATTGAATGTAATGTCAAATTCAATCTTAGGAGACTTTATTAATTAAAGTATTTTATAATTATATTAAAAAAATGAGCCCACTAAACAATTAATTATTATAATTAAAAAGAACAACTATTTAATATTGAAAATTTTGTCGTATAATATTTGTACAAATGCCATAAAATGCAAAAACAAGCCATTGTTAGATTATTTAATTAACTATTTTTTTCGATTTTTTTCTTTTTTAGCCTCAATAAAATTATTGAATTACTTTGTTGAAATATTTTTTTTATTTTTAGTTGAACGGATGAAACAACAGATTTAGAAGGGATATTTATAAGGGCAAAGGTAAAAAGTCTTGATTAAATTATTTAATTAATTTCTTAACATATTTTTTTTCCATTTTTTAATTTTTAGTTGAACAATCAGCGAATTTGGAAGGGGTGTTTGTAGGGCATAAGTAAAACCTTAAAAAAATTTAAGTCCAATTAAAAACTATTTAAGGTAGGTTTTAATGAATGCAACTCCACCCTAACCAAACTATTATTATTTTTCTTCATATTATTTTTATTTTTGATTGTTAATTGTTACCATTAAAAGTGGAATAGGATTGAGTTGTTTCAGTTTCTTTATTTGTATTGCAAACAATTTACACCTGGTAAGAAAAAACATTTCAATTACTTAAAATAAATTACAAATAAATATAATCAAATGAATAACGTTTATAACTTTTCGAACATGATAAATAAATGATTATTTGAAACTGGTTTGCCTGTGTTTACCTACAGGTGAGGGTGTAAACGTGTTTTCAAACAGGTCAACAGTTACGCTGTTACACCAACAATAATAAAACCAATCAAGTCAACGACCATAAATCCAGGAATAACTTATTGAAATAGTATAGCAATGCAATGGCTAATGAATATGCTGGGCATTACAATATTGATAAAGAGTTTTGGGCATTGCAATATTGATAAACAATTTGGGGCATTGCAATATTGATAAACAATGCTGGGCATTGCAATATTGATAAACAATGCTGGGCATTGCAATATTGATAAACAATGATGGGCATTGCAATATTGATAAACAATGCTGGGTATTGCAATATTGATAAACAATGCTGGGCATTGCAATATTGATGAACAATGCTGGGCATTGCAATATTGATGAACAATGCTGGGCATTGCAATATTGATAAACAATGCTGGGCATTGTAATATATATAAACATTGATGGGAATTGCAATATTGATAAACAATGATGGGCATTGCAATATTGAAAAAAACAATGCTTGGCATCACAACATTGATAAACAATGTTGGGTATTGCAATATTAATAAATACTGTAATGTTGGGTATTGCAATATCGATAAAGAATATTGGGCATTATAATATTGATAAACAATTTTGTGCATTGGAATATTAATAATGTTAGGCATTGCAATATGAATAAAATAATGTTTGTGTCAACTTAACAAATTATTATTTTTACAACAATTAAACACTTATAAGAATATGAAAATATAAGTGTAGTATATGTACAAGTATATACAAAAAAATACATTAAAAAAACGTTCATTTGAAAAATATATATAAATCTTTTCATAAGAACTGGTAGTATTTCACCAAAAGGATACCATAGAATATTCTACCATAGAAGTATTGTCAAAATATTTTTATTTTATTTTCCATTTAAAATACACAAAGGCAATATCTTACAGTGGATAAGTTTCATTATTATATATTATTATAATAGTGTAACACCAATATTGGAATATATATCACATCATTAACAAGAAAATAAAATACAATTATAACATAAAAAAAGAGTTGAATGAACATAAAAAATTATAAATAACTTATTCTTTGTCCAACACAGGAAATATCGAACAAAATAATTATAAATGTCAATAACAAATTAAAGATTATTACGTTTAATTAAAATTATTTACACAAAAGAAACTTTTCACACAAACCCAAGAATTATTTTCAAACACTTTCTAATCAATGTTGTAATTATAACAATTTTAAAAAATGATTGAAATGTTTCAAGCAAAAGTTTGTGCACGCATTAATTATTTTACAAGACATTTCAAAATAAATTTGTTTATTACATTGTTTTTTATTTTCGTTCAATATTTACATATATTTATTTTATAGAAATATTGAATGCACAAACAAAGATAATATAAATAACTTGTGTGAAGTATATTTTCTTGTAGTGTTGATAAAAACATTCGATCAAAAAAAATTAATGTTTATGAGCGAGTGTGTGTATGTATGTATGTATCTATGTATGTATGTATGTATGTATGTATGTATGTATGTATGTATGTATGTATGTATGTAT
>JARUHE010143531.1:0-14282 GCA_031471125.1 Archaeomysis grebnitzkii | reverse complement strand
TTACTAACTCATCATAAAGAAGGGCCTCAAATTCCATATAGCTTAGGGCCTCAACAGGTGGAGGTCCGGCCCTGATATGAAGTATATATTAATTGTCTCTAAGGCGATTTTTTTGTTAAATGAAGTTTTCCTTGTAACATCATTTTTATTGACTTTTTTTTGTCATGTTTTGTTTTTATACATCAATGGATTGAAAATGAAGTATATTTTATATATATTATATATATTTACATAAGTAAATAGTGTCTAGTCTAAAATTGTAAGTATAGACAATACAATAATTTAGAACATAAAAACAATATTGTTCATATGCATATATTTTACTTATGCACACAGATACATACAACTCTTACTTAAACTGAAATATCTTTTTGTTTAGGGCAAAGACACAAGTAATCGGTTATTAAGCACCTTTGATCAATAAGAAAACTTATATAAATTATAACGTTTATAAAACTTTGATTATTTTTAGTCCATTGTGAATTTTATCGCATTTCCTTTAGAATAATATATAGCAATTAAGCTAAACTTGTTCTATAATTGAATAAATTAAATTAAAAATGGAAAATTAATGAAGTCGTCAAAATCGCTAGTGATTTGGGCGATTGCCTATTAAATCGGTTTGTAAAGAACAATTGTACAACTATAAGTAAAAAGGTGTTATATTAACATAGCATCAAAAAAATGTAAAGATTTTGTACATTAACAGGCTAGTTCTGATTTGTATAATAAATGTTGTCCGTAATAACCTATATTTAAATATATGAAGCATTCAGTATAGGGTAGGGTCAATTTCTAGTTGGGACGGACAGCGTTAATAGGAACTTGTTATGGCTTTATAAAAAGCTTTAATGCATTGGAATATGGGTAGCCCCTGCGGAGATTTTGGAAAAAATAAATATAGTAAATATAACCTTTAATATATTACAAACTTTAATCTTACGTCTGACTGTCGTCTGCTAATTCTTATTGGTGCTAGGTTTTTGGGAGGGATATTTTATGACTTTTATAGTATTTTTTGTTTAATAATTAGTGTTTTGTTCAATTAATTTGTAGCTAGACTAGGTTAGGTTAGTTTAGTTTAGTTCATATAATGCCTAATAGTAATACCGCATGGTACAGTGAAACTAGAAATTTACCTAGGGTAGTTCTGGAGGGTATAATAAAATCATGTTCTATATTTTTAAGTTTGAGTATTATAAAATAAATAAAAAAATAGTTCAACCACAATTTCAAATTTTTAAGCTAATTTTTAGACTTTTTAATCTAAGCAAAATAATAAAATCAAAATTGAAATCGTATATAATAATATAATTAATCAAAGGAAACTAAATTTATTAATTAATTAAATAAAAATAAATAAACTTATAAGACTGATAAAATAATTAATGTAGATCATCTATGTTTCATAAAATTAGAGGTTGGCAATTCGGTTTTTGTTGATAATTTAAAAAAAATAGTTCAAGTTTACTTTTTAAGAATTGTTTTTCAAAGTTTAATGTTCTGAAAATATCAAGGGAATATTATGGAAGGTAAGAGCAGATAGTTTAATTGTTTTTAATATAGGACACATTTAAAGCAAGATATTGTTTTTCTCAAGGACAAGACCGATCACTGGTACCAAAACGATTACCTGTACCTTTACCCTATCAAAAAGGAGAAATGTTTTTTTCCCAAGTATGCATGTGTTGCTTAAAGTTGTTTATTTTTACTTAAGCGGACAGTATATAAATTAAAACCCAATTTAAAACCTAAAAGTCTGTAAAAAATATGTCAATAAATTAAATATATAAATAATGAATGATGGCGAAATGTGAATATTATATAAATTGAATCGATAAACAGTCTAAACAGGAAGCCACGCCAGACTCGTTCATTCACGGTCAAGGCAACTGGAGAAAGCAGAACTTTGGTGGAAGGTGAATTCCTTTTTTCCAATATTAAAAATAGAAAATTCTCCATCGTTAATTTCTTTAAGACATTTTTTCAATTTTTATTATCATAAGTTTCCTTTTCATATTTAAAGTTTTGATAGTTCAGAATAACTTTCCTCACACATCGTTAATCAACTTGAAGTTTGAATGATTTCACTCAAACTTTTTAGATTTAAATAATTTCACAAACTTTTTTAATTTTTATACCCATACAAATATTCGGCTGCTTGTGCTTTGAATATCTGTATTTAGTAATTCAAAAATTAATGTTGAGTTTTCCAAACGCATGTGTAGCAATGTAAACTAGATTCAGCAAAGGATCAAAGTTAAATGTTAGATCAATCTTTATTGACTTCCAAATTAACATTTAAATGATAATATAATGATTAAATTTTATAACAAATTCAAGTTACATTTGTTTTAGTTCACTATCGCACGTTTTTTCAAGCTGAAAGTAATCTAAATGTGCTTGAAATGTAGATACATTGAAGGGAAAAAACAAAATAAATAAATAATTGTTTTTATGATTTGAGAATTAAAAAAACCTTTTTATACATAATATAAATTGTGAAGTTACATGCCTACGCATACTTTTGATTACTTTGGCCATTTACTTTATAGCAGAACTAACTGAGAATTATATGTGGTAGAGCGAGATCGCATTCTGTGTTAAACTCAGGAAATAAAGTAAGCGTCATAGTATTTGCAAGTTATATTTTTATACAGTTCTATACAACCACTATAGCATGCTGGATGTCAAACACTAAAGAATCACTCATTCTGAAAAATAGACTAAGAAAAAACGTTTATTTTGATATAAGTAAATTGCAAGTTTTTCATATTTTTTATAATTTAATTATACCTACTGTGTGAACATTGGTTTCTCCACTTAAACTTGGAATACCCAACTAATTTAAATATTTGTGTACCAACATTTAACATTCGTAAACATTTTTAAGCTTACATTTAGCATTTGAGTTATTAAATAAATTCAACTGCGACCTTTTTTCCATTCTCACAAACAAATGATTTAAATTTGGTTATATTTTCAGCAATGCAATGATATTATTTTTACAATTCATAGAAATAAAATAACTAAGATTGCAAATATCAACCAAACCTTGGGTATATTTGCAAAAAATTTGCATCATTGTTATTTGAGTCCTGTTTGATTACTTTTACTATTTCGATTCTATTACAGGAGACCTACCCTAAGGATAAGTTGACATTTGAAACACATATTTGTTTTGTCTTCAAGTTTATGTATTTAAATCAAAGGACTTGAAACAATTATAAATTTGTGTAAATTCTTAATGCAATTTTATATAATTATTATATTAACACTTTTCTTTCATTTTTTCCACTAAAATGATCTCTAAACCTTCAAACAAATTTGGTTGATCATGAATTTGATTATAAATTCCCTAAGTCTAACAGTAATCCACAAACCGAACGGTTCAAACGTAACTTGAATGGTGTTACAAAATGAGAAAACATCATTTAATTAAAAAATTACCTTAAAGACTATGTATACTTCATATCCAATCCATTGATGCATACATAAAAACCAAATATAAAAAGTTATCTTCAATCAGAAATGGCAATCAAAAATGGTGTTACAAAATGAGAAAACATCATTTAATTAAAAAATCACTTTAGATACTATTTATGTATTATATATACTCCATTTCTAATCCATTGATGCGTAAATAAAAGCAAAATATGGAAAAAAAATTATCAAACATTTTCTAGCTCCACAATCGAAAAGATCTTTAAAAATGGTGTTACATAGTGAGAAAACATCATTTAATTAAAAATAATTTTAGAGACTATTTATGTATACTTAATTTCCAATCCATTGATGCATAAACCAAACCAAAATGTTAAAAAAAAACACTTATTAAAATTTTTAAAATTACTTTGATGAAAAAGTATAGATAAAAAAATAATCAAATTAAATGAAAATATATATTAATATATTAAATCAATAATAAAGCCTATAGAAATGAAATTTTAAAAATATAGATTGTATATACTGTAATCATTAAAATCATTGTCTAAGCCGACGACGATGAAAGCGGAATTTATACACCTATATAGAGCTTTGCTACGCACGCTCGACAAAAACTCTTGAGATGTCTACTATTTGTAAAATATTAATTTTAGACAAAAATATTTCATGCATCCTACCTAAAAATCTCTAACTACTTCGTTTGTTATAAATAAACTTTTCTCTAAACCTTCAAATAACTATTAATCCACGAACTGAACGGTTTAAATGTCTCGCGACCATTCATTTAGAAACTTAAAAAAATTCCATCTCCACTAAAAAAAATGATGTTACAAAGTAAGACATCATTTAATCAAAAAATCACCTTAGACTATTTATGTATACTTAATTTCCAATCCATTGATGCATAAATAAAAACAAAGTATGGGAAAAAACGTTAGCAAAAAAAACTTAGCAAATAAACTGTATGCCCACTATCAGAAATGTCAATCAAATCAAAACTAGTGTTGCAAAGTGAGAAAACATCAATTAATCAAAAAACATCCTTGCATACTATTTATGTAGGTTTCATTCCCAATCCATTGATGTATAAATTAAACCAAAATAAGAAAAACAAATTTTGTTAAGAAAAATTCCAAGTTAATTTGCTGAACAAAAGTAGATAAAAATGAATAAAAATGAATAAAAATGCCTATTAAAACATTAAAAACAATAATTAAGCCTATAAACATTCAGGTCATTGTCTAGCGCCACCGACGACGACATCGGAATTGCTACGCCAATG
Source organism: Archaeomysis grebnitzkii (assembly GCA_031471125.1). Classification (NCBI taxonomy): domain Eukaryota; kingdom Metazoa; phylum Arthropoda; class Malacostraca; order Mysida; family Mysidae; genus Archaeomysis; species Archaeomysis grebnitzkii. The sequence goes on along the minus strand of JARUHE010143531.1, from coordinate 9,553 downwards.
TAGAGCTTTCATTTTAATTTATACAAACTTTTCTTTAAAAACAATTTTTTTTATTGTTTTGAAAAAATGACAAAATTTTGGTAGACTACAAACCATCCATCCACCACCACCACCACCACCGACAACACCACCGACAACACCACCGACAACACCACCGACAACACCACCGACAACCACAACCAATAACAATCATAGCGGATTTATAGAAGCTGGTTTTTCAAACACAGCTTACAAATGGTTGCACCATACTGATAAATTATTTAAGTAAAATTAGTATAGTATAAAATTGTATTTTTTGATAAAAATAAAATTGATACAATTTGATAATGATAAAAATATAACAACAAAAAAGTAGTTCCAAATAAATGATATAATAATAGACTGTAAAACAATATTGATAAAATAATTATAAGATTGATAATATTAATTAATGCTAAAACATATTATAGTTCTATCATATTTTAATACTGTAATGAAAGTGTTTTTAATAATTACAGATTGCTTATAAAAAATCTAAAAAAAATTTGCGATCTTATTTTTGCTAGACATAAAAAAAAACTAAAAAATGTGTTTTTTTTTATTTTTATTTTATAATATAATATTAGTAATAATAATAATATTTGTCTTTATATGTATACAACTAGACCTACCATTGTACGACTGTGTACTGTATATTCATAAAATATAAACTTAACCCTGATCATTAATAAATACACATTTTTAGCAGATTTATGTACAAGTAATTCAAGTTGGAACCTTGAAAATGGTTTTCTTGAAAACTGAGAATATTTGTACGCATGCGCAGGACATAATGCAAGTGAGTCCAACAACTTTCACTGTATATTCGAGTCGATGAAAGAGTCAGACATCATATTAAGATAAGTACTCGCGGTGAGTAGACGTCTCTCACAGTCTCTGTGGTTGCCTGAAAACGGTTTAGCGATCGGTTAAACTTGTTTATCCTAGTTCGTCTAACGTTGTTAGCTAAATCTAACCAATGACTTATTCTTTTGCACACACCAAAAGGAAATTCAGTGATTTTATTTCTTTTGTTTAAAGAAAGAAGTGATTATTGTGATTTTGTTGAACTTAAAGTGACGCCAAAATGCCAAAAATATTCTTGTTAAATCATAGACTGCAGCAGCAACAGGCTAAGCTTATCCAAGACCAGAAATCAGGTCTCCCGAATATCGAGGAACAGGACCGACATTACGATGATCTCGTCGACCTGCGCCACCCGAGCTCCAGCCATAGGATTTACGCCGAGGACGAGACCCTGGATTTGACGACGACGCGGAGACACCGAGACAGAGATGCCAGAAGCCCTCCCAGGAGGAGAACTTCTCCCGATTATTTCTCCGACGAGGAGCCTCTATCTCTCACGGTTAAGGACAAAAATCGAGGTGAGTCTCTTCAAAAAATTGCGTTATTTTCCGTAAGAAATATTTCTGATAATATTATTATTTTAGATGTTTTAAAAGTTGATTGGTCTCTTGTTCGAATTCTAAAAAGTTAATTTCAAACCCATTTATACAAAGGAAATGTTTCTTACCACTATAAAATTAAAACAAACGTTTTTGTTAGTAATTTAAACCTAGACTAGATACCAATCCAAGGTTTACTTTAAAGTTTTAACGCTTTTGTTTTGAAAACAATGAAAACAGTTCTAAGGCTGTAGTTTCTCAAAAAATATAAACTCTATGGATCTTTTTTGACGTTTTCATTTCTTTTTTATAGTTTTGTTTTATAAATTTAAATTGTAAGTTTTATGTTGTACACAAAACATGATCGAATAAATGAGGTTAATATTTTTGATGTAAATATATTTCATTGATAAAAACATGTAGCGTAGACCGTAGTGCTAATTTAGTAAGTATTTATTGTTGCTATGGTATTAATTTGAAATTTTATCTTCTCAATTTTTACACGTTAACCCTTTAACGCATGTAAGGACAGAATGGTGATTATTTTAGTGTTATTTTCAATGCAAAGTTAATTGAATTCTAGACCTTAGGGTAATAATAATTCAGGCATTAGAGGTTAAAAATTGATGATTTCGAATTGGCTAACGTTTGTTTACATTTATAATTTGGTTAATATCACACAAAAATTAACATGACTGTATCAACGTTTGACCTCCTACTTTGTTTTTGTTTCCAAGGTGTTAGTGAAGATTAAATAACCCAATGAACGTTTTTGGTCAATTTTATCCGTTTTTTCTATTTTCATTGTCATATGAAAATGTTATTTAAATTATTAAACTTACGTGGATAATGTATCTTTATTTTGTATATTTGAGAAATCGCCTCTGTAAAGATCTACACATATTGGCAGTGATTGATGGGGAGGTTTGAGAACAAAAGAAATTATAATATTCGTAACAGATTCACAGGTTGAAAGATTTCTTTTATTAGGCCTATGAGAAACCTGTGTTTTTAATGGTATATGAATCTTCTCTTTCAAAGTAAGCCTAATGCTAGCCTTACAGCTTTCATTATTTCTTGACAATTTAACATTGGTTAGGCTTTATTGTTTATATATAATTACTGACACTAATATGACTTTTGTTCAAACATTATTATTGTTAAAGAAATTGTTTTAAATGTTATTATGTACAGTATTAGAGATCTATTAATAAAAGTATTTAGAATTAAATTCAATATAATTTAAGTTTGTAGAAGTGATGTAGTTGGCATATTATGGATATAAGAAACTAATTTTTCTTTGCGATTTTCTAATGTTTATTTCCCTTATATCTGTGGTGTATTTTTTTACTTTAAATGTCTGTCATTCGCTATACGTTATAATTCTTTTCAAAATGATTAAGTTAACTATTTACATATACACAAGATTTGGCTGAGAGCCCAGCCCGGCTTGAATATTATACAAAAACTTTCTTACAAGTTCCTGTTTTAATTGTGAATGCTGATATCCTTGCTTGGGCACACATTGTTTTATAGAAAAAAATATTGTAAATGTCATTGATTCTCATTTAATGAATTAGTCTAATGTTCAAAACTCAAACGTGGATTACGTTTAACAGACCTGCTTTTACTGTAAAAATTAAGCCATATTTTAATTGCCAGTGATACATTTCAATTAATATTAAGAAATTGATAACCCTAATACTAAAGGAACGTTCATGTTGATCTTTATTTTTTTAAAGTTATAGCTTACTAATCCAAAGGGTCACGTGACTTAACTAGTTCTGGAAGTTTGTTTCAGGTTAGGTAACGATCGTTCAGATGAATTGTTATTTTAAAAATCTAGTGTTTGTGCTGAAACGCCTTTATCGAATTTACATTGAACATAAAGAAATTCTACAACCCTCAAAAGTATTTTTATAAAACATTTAATATACTCAGGTGAGATGAAGAGCTAAACATAGGAGAGAGTGACAGCTTGAAAATAAACAGTTAAAAGTCCTCGTCTATATAGCCTTCATGAGAAAAGTATAATACATATTTATATATTTCATTTTTCATACTTATTTGCATTACAAACAATAAAAAAAGAATGGAACGAATTACATTTTGGTTTAATGTTGAAGTGAACAATCTAAAAATCTTTGTCTTTGTATATTTTGTATGAACGCAGAAAAACAATTTTGAATAAGCTTTTAAGGGTATGGCTTTTTTATATATAAACATGATCGATAAATTGATAAATTAATATTGAAAAATTCATATTTTATGGGAGTAACTTTGATAACCATGGTCTTTTAAACATTTTAAATGAGAATAAAAACATTGCTTAAAATTAAAAAATTAAAATATTGCATTAAAATTTAAAATAAAAACATTGCATTAATAATTTTTAAAAAAATAAAACAGTTTTAATACGTGTTGAAATAAATTCATTCACATGATACCCGGTGTATTTATTTTAAAATCTACATTTGAAAAATAGTTTCACAATTAGGTTGAATATATACATAAACTTAATTTCTATTTACGAAACTGAATTATGAAAACTACTGAAACTTTTGTTTAAAAAAACATTTGCTCAATAAAGTAATTTACAGTTAACTAGGTTCAAAGATCTCTTAATAATATAATTATTTAAAAGGTGAAAATGTGAAAAAATGTCTTAAAAATTGTACATTAAAAAATTATATATAATTATATTCCTATGATGTCTAACGACAATCTAATTTGTATTTACAGCAAACAATCTCGGACGTCTTTGCTCTTTAGTTCTTTGTATTCATATTTTATGTTTTGTTAGTCTTTCTTAAATAAAAGTTACTTAACATTATTTACTCTTATAAAAACGCTAATGATCGAAATGATCTAGTCCACGCAGAGAGCATATTCATGCCATAAAACTTATTTTTATAAGTGGTCAAAAACGTCCTTATCTTGTTGCAATGAAGAGGTGTATGTGCAAACCAAAGAGTGTAAAAGTAAAGGAATATGATCACAATTTTTATTTTAACGATATTACTACTGATTAATTTTGAATAAACATATTTTTCATCTTCTGTAGCAAGAATAGTTCACAATCTAATCGATTAAACATCTAAATAGCATAAGTCAATTGCAAAATACTTTTGATTGTTTTGCATGATTTCGATATCAAAACCAAAATAGATGGATAGAAGGATCTACAAATGTCAATACGTATATGAAAACAGGGGAATTGAAGATTCGTGAAAGAAGGAAAGTTAAAAAAATCCATGGGAAACTAATGGATCTTTACTCTAAATATTGTATTCCTTCCAGATAAGCTTGGGAAAAACCTGTACAGCGTTATTGCGTTATAACAAGGCATACAATACTTCTAAAACAGTTACAGGTTTGAAAATTGTGAATGAGCTTGCAAAGTATTTAAAAACTTTGTAGTAACACAAATAAAAGGACTGGCCAGGTAGAAAGAAATGTTAGAGTAGTTCTGATTGTTCATATGGCGAATTGATAGAACATAAACCATAGTATCACTGTCAAGTGGCAACATAGATTTGGGACTCCTGATAAATTACAAAATGTCAAGATAAAAATCTTTCATTAATTTTATTTTTTTAATTATTTTTATTTGCACCTATTTTTATTATATTTAGATTTTTCTATGTTAAAATTAATGAATTGGCTTTTACTTTCCTATTTAGTTTTTACTGCCTTACTGTTAATGAAATTATATTTTGATTATAAAAACTGATATTACACTACTACTATATACAAATATTTCAATTAAAATTTGTATATAGGGTTATTTTTAGATTAAACTTTGTTAAAATAAATTTTGTTCAATTAAGTAAATTTTAAGAAAATATTTTTCAATTTTGAAAATGTTCTATAATATTCTAATGGTTCGCTCCAGTTGATAATGGATATATATATGTATATATGTATATATGTATATATGTATATGTATATATAAAATAAATAAATAGTATGTGTATATGATATATTTGCATTTAAGTAAAATGAAAGTAATTTTGGTACTTATTATATAGAATAACAAAAAAGGTTTATGGTCATTGAGTAAAGGTATAGATTTGAGACAATTCAAGGTAGCAAACTAACCTTGAATCCTTCTAGACTAAGTAAACATTTGTTTTTGTTATAAAAAAATAAAGAAGTAATATTTAATAAATAATTATAATGACTAAATTACAACCAATTTTTTTCAAATATGGTATTTTTAAATATTTTTAAGATTACTTCTTTAAAAAAAATCCAAGACCTAACTGTTTTTCTTATGTAACGTTAGCTCATTGAGTTATATAACTAACATAACTAGTTTATTTAAAGAGTAATCTTTTAGTTTATAGAAGTTCAACTTTCAAAAACATAAACACTAATTCTGATTTTTGTATTAAAAAATTCATAATTTTGAAATAAGCTTTGGACCAACTAAAACAACCTGGGATTAAGTTAAAAAATAACGGTTTTCTTACGGGATAACTTAATCATAAGGCCAATACTTTCTAGTTAGAATCCACGTGACTAAAGTAGGCATAAACGGTCCATAAAATTGTTGACAACCTTACCCAGGATTCTGCCGATTGTGGAAAGTTCATCTGAAGTGAATGTGAGACTGACCTAGACCTTGGATCGCCATTTTGGAATGTGTTAATAATCATTTTGAAGGTGAATTTATCGTTAATAAGATTCCTTATTTAGGATTGGAGTGGTATAGGATATTTGTATAAGGCTTCCATGAAATAAGAACATGAGCAAAATTTCAATTTAATGTGGCAAACAACCCGTGCTCAGTTCAAGTGGATTGGTCATCTTTGGTATAACAATGAAGTGACCATTCATTTTATTATATGCCTGTGTTGTGTTGTTAAAAAACAGCGCAAAATACATCAGTTATTTGGCTCTGCAGTGGTTGGTCAAGACGATACCATTGACTAAACCTACACTGGGAATCATTTTAAATTTTGAATTTAACCGCTCATTATTGCCTATCGAATTCCAATGACATTATCATTTTTGTTAGAATTGATTAAAAAATTACTTGTCGTATAAGTGATGCTTAAAAAGAGGCGTGACTTATCATAAACGTCATAATTGCAGCTCCAATCAAAACATTAGTTGAGGGCATCAACTATGACGTCAATATTTAAATTGTTGAAGTCGTTTAAATGTACCAATTTAATTATTCATATGTTGGTCTAAGTTTTAAAATTATATATAATGCTTTTAAAATATATTAAAACTTGGGTGGTTTGAGCTACTATCAAAACTTATCTTTGTCACATTAACTTTTTCAGGTAATTTTTTACTTGTATGAAAACGCAATCTCACAATTGCCAGGTACAAATGTGAGGACAAACCTTAACTATTACCCTCCGCCAGCTAGAGCTCGCTATTCAAAATACATGCAAAAATAAATTTTGACCCAACTGTACAGTTGAATAAAACTGTATTGTTCAAATATTTTGAAGAGTGAGATCTGGGAATCCGAAGACGATACATAAAACTTTCTTCACATTGGGCCCGTGAAACTATAAGCTAATGTTCCCAGAAAATGAACTATTCAAATTTTCAATTTATTTTTTATTTACACCGTAAGTAAGGAAAATCTAACATTATCTGCCGTTAAGATCTATCTTTTTCAAATTTGCCTTTTTTATTGTAATTTAAAAACGGCAATTCCAGTCTATTATTAGATTATAAAAAGTGGAGACGTTGCGTTGTAAAGACCGAAGTGGAATGTTCAGTTATTCTAGGAGTCGGTGAGAACAAGCATCGTGGTATTTGTAAGTGTCTTCACAAGGGTGTGGTGATAGACCTTGAATACATATTACATCTCTCAAGCAGCTTTTATCAAGCAACGCTAGGGCATCCCAAGGAATTAAGATCTATAATCCTGTTATTATATAATTCTTATCGTGTGGGAGGAATACGATGGAGGGATACACTACACAAACCATGCGTATGGATTTTGTGCGTGGTCTTACATCATCGTATCCATTATCGTATGCAATCGTACATGTTTGTAAAATAGTCTTTTATTATATTAAGTGTGCTTTTTTTCTCACTACTATAGAAGACTTTCTGACACTTCTCACACAAAGGTGTGTAATGGAACCTTTCTTATCATATATATTTATTAATATAGATAATTTTTAGATTATGTATATATGTATATATATATGTGTATATATGTGTATATGTATATATATATGTTTATATATATGTATATGTATGTGTATGCATATGTATGTATATGTATGTATATGTAATATGTATGTATATGTATGTATATATATCTATATATATCTATATATATGTATGTATGTATGTCATTAATTTAAAAAATAACAGACCTAAATTTAGCTCAGGAGTTAAGCTGTATTATAAATAACCGTAATTAAGCTGCACACCATCATTATTACCAATATTTATACATAAATATAATTACACTAAGGTTTTTCATTTTACTAATTAAATAAACTACTCCCGGGTGTAAATTAAAATAACAATAAAGTGTAAAAAAAACATTAAAAACAAAAAATCCGTTCCAATATTCTAAATGTGTAAGCTAGCAAAATAACCCTAATGACCTTTTGATATATATGATAACAAATGTATTTGCATAATAATATAAATAATTTTCAGTAAATATAAGATACATTTATTTTTTCGTGTTTATTAATTTATTGCAAATCATTTATTATTATCAACATTATTATTATTGTTTTTAAAAATAAATAATATTAATTTACTGTAAACCTATGTTATGTTTTTTTTCTTTGTTAGTGTATATTAACTAGAAATATTATATTACATTAACTAAAAATGTATTATATTATATTAACTAGAAATAATATATTAAATTATATTTAGAAATAATATATTAAATTATATTAACTAGAAATAATATATTAAATTATATTAACTAGAAATAATATATTAAATGATATTAACTCGAAATAAGTATCAATAGCTTGAAATAATTCATGATTTACAGTCAAATAAGGCAACCCAATACAAATCCTAACATTTACAGGTTCATCCCACACAAACACACACACGAACACACAAATGTGTCCTTGATAATCCGCCTGAGGTAACACAAAGCGCTAGACGTTCATACCAGTTCTTGTATCCTACAACCAAACAAATCATTCCAAATATTTGCCATAAATTCGCCATATTTTTAATTAAGTTCTTAAACATTGAAGCATTCAGCATTATTTTGAATTATTTTTATGGAAGATGAATTTGTGGGGGTGGGAGACGATCTTTTCGGGATCAGGAGCGCTGGCTTCCCCAGTGGAGCCGTTCAAGGCTAAATCTAACGGTGAACGAACGCCACGATTTGGCGATGCGGAGCTGGTTCTACTTGGAAGAAATCGACGAGAAAAATTCGGCGTTTATGCAATCGTTTTCCGCCGATATTATCTGACAACTTTTATGTTTTGTGCGCAAAATAAAGATTTGATTTTGTAATAAAAGATTTAGTTTTGACGTTTTTTGTATTTGAGTTATTGAAATTTTCAATTTATTTTTACCTCATTGTAAGGAATAAAAAGCATATGTACAAATACTGTATTTGTATTGTACATTGATTATAATATATATCTTATTTTTCCCTTGTTTATTTATTATGTAGTTACACAAATATTTTTAAATATGTATATTATAGCTATAAATTCAAATTAATTGAAAAATTTAATACAACTTGTAGTTATCTACTGTTTATAAAATTCTTGAAACCTAGTCAAGTTTAACAATATTTAGTTCAAGAAATATAAATCCTACTAATTAACAAATAATGCTAATTAGACGTAGCATTTCTCTGGAAAAAAACTCACTGAAATAATAAGGATTTTGGCAGTTATCATATTACTCATAATATTGCATTTATACACTCGTGTTTTAAATAGTAGAGCCTTCTTCATCATAGCCATGAATTACATTCTACTTCACATATGAAATAATTGTGACGCATAGATTTGAATTAAGATACAATTGCATTTGCATGCACTGAAAACACGTGACTAACTTTTTAAGTCTAAGTTAGTCATAATTTAGTCAAATAATAGTCTTAAAGTAGTTATATTAAAAAAATAGTCATGTTGATGATGTCAAATTTC
>JARUHE010143422.1:0-14285 GCA_031471125.1 Archaeomysis grebnitzkii | reverse complement strand
CCCCCCCCCCCACACACACACAACCCACAAGTCTCACTAACATACACACTCACACTTATCACATCTTAAACACCTGCCCTATTAATTGTTGATTATATATAATTTTATATTATTATTAATAACATTGTATTATAGTGTATTAAAATATTTCAATATCTACTAAAAGTTTTATACAGTTGAATTAAAATACATAATTATAAAGATAACATCTCGTATCACATTCACAAACACATGTTTTTAGTCTTATCATAAATTCAAATATAAACAAACAATTAACAAACTTGAATAATATTTTAAAAAAACAACAAAGGTCAAGTTTAAAAAACTGTTTAAAGTGTTTAAATAAATTCAGCTTTGTAATGATGTATATTATAAACGAGTTCTTCCATTTGTTTTTTAAGCATATCCTAAATAGAATTGTACCAAGTACACAATAAAAATGTATTATATAAATAATGATAATTAAACTGTAGCAAAGTACTTTGTGGTTTTAATTATTATACATAATTATTATAATCAACAGCGATTGAAGTAATAATAATGATAATACACAAATGTTTTCGTAGCAAGGAAAATAAAGCGATTTATTAGTTCAGCAGGGCTAGAATAATAGCCAAATTAAACACAATTGGTCGATCTGTTATTTTTAATTGTATTCTGGTTTCTGGAATTAAATAATTATTCAAACGATTTTATCATTGGGAGTTCAAACCACAAAAAAATAAGTTTGATTAATAAAATCCGTTTTTTAATGTTGCCAAATTGCAGTGTAGAAAGTATGGTCAGATTATGAGAACAATTTGTTTCAAGGAAATGTCTGTAAAAATCTGGTACTTAAAATGCACTCTTTCGATATAATTAAACAAAATTAATTTGAAAAGATCTCCAAATTACATTTTTTCTTCTTAAAAGAAGTTTGGAAACTTGTTGGACAGTAAAAATAGTGTGTGGATAATAAAGTAATTTATCATTAATATTGCAAATTATACTTTATATTATTAATACATATTATTAATATATATTATTAATATATATTATTAATATAACAAAATGTAAACAATACAAAGTTGATAAAAATCATAAATAAAAAAAACATGGTACTTAAAGGGTTAATAATGTCTGGCTTTAAAGGGTTAACTTTGCTGTGTAATAATGTTATTTGATATTTCGAATAATGTTAACCAACATTGCCCATCTAATCTAATCCAGAAGCCATAAAGGGAATCTTGAGAGAATATTTTGCTGGCTTCTTAATATCATTTCATCGTATTCAACATTCAATTGTTAGATCAAATAATAATTTATAATCAGCCAGTTACTCCGCGTCAACAATCAACTTTATTCTATTGTTTGATCAACATAAGCAGGTTGCAAAAAATTTAAAATTGTTTGATCTGATCATAACTTGACCCCAAATCAAAATGGACATAAAATATAATTTGAAATTTAAAGAAATTAAAATAAATGCACATTTATTAATTATATAAATAAATGTAATTTATATAATTTAATAATTTCTGGGCAATGTTCAGTTGCCGGATAAAATTACACATTGGTTTTAACAATTTTTCTGTTCACCCAGGTGGTTTGGTGTATCGTTATTTTCTCTCGTTCGTTATCAAAAAACTAAATTAGAAATAATAACGAAGTTTATTTCGTAAAATAAGATTAAGTGATAAATATAAATATAGTCCAAAACAGACCGAAGGAGGTCTAATAAAGTGTAAGTCATTCAAAACAGTATTAATGTGTGTGCTCATTTCTTGAAAAATGTATATCTAGCATTTTGCTGCAAGTCCGAACAAAAAACTTCTAAGCTTTTTATTCTTTTTTTATTGTAAAACGTTCAGAAATTTGTTTACAGTCACCTTAGGTTATAGTAGATGCGTTAGAAATACGTTACAAAAAGTGATTTCACATTGAATTTAAAAAAAATGTTTTCATTCGTTTTGCCGCTTGTGGTGCAGTTACCCTGAATGAGAAGATTATTTCGCCAAGCTAATAATTGTTAAATAAAATAAGTTTTCAAAAACAAAAAACGATGCATATAACGGGGTTTTTTTCGTTGGTCAAGATATTAAAATGAAAATAACAAAATAAACACTTATATTCTTTTCTAATGCTGATTGAATTATTTAAATGTATATTTAAAATATTGTTTAGGTTAACGAAGTCTTATTTATTGAGTGATAGTTCAGTTAAAATTTATAAATTAAAAGTATCTACTCAAACAATTAAAATATTGTTCAAAAGTGAAACATCTTGAACAAAATAAAAGCAGCGAATATAAATAGACTAGTAAAATATTTGTTTAATTAAAACAATGTCATGTCTGTAATAAAAGCATTATTAGCACAGCAATAATAACAAATGTTTGTGTCCAATATTATAATGAAGCAATTAATTAAATTAAGAACCGACTTATTTTGAGGGAGGCTCTGTGCAGAGATATCGCGTGTCTAATGTATATTGAATTATCAAATTTAGATTAAGTCCAATAAACCATCCGTGTTGACCAATCACCTCTCGAGAGGCCGGGTTGATTCGATTTTAGATTATTCGGTGAACGTTATTTATAACATTTCTTGAATAAATCATCCAAACAAAATAAATAAGTTGTACAAATTTGATATTCATTTCAAGTAAATAAGTAGAAAAATAAATTATAATTTAGTTGTGCCTAGGTTAAAGAAAATAAATACATTATATAATTATACATCTTGAAAGAAATACCTTTGCAATCTGCAAAGTCTTTAAATTTTATGCTCATCCTATTTTTTACTTTGACAAAGTTTTATTCTCAATTAATTACATGTAATTTTAGTTTGTTTTCATATTTTCACAAACTATATAACTTTTCAAACATAATTTCGTAGAATTAAATGAACTACAAGCCAACCCCGGACAATCACGTTGATCTTTAGGAGAATCTCGTTAGCATTTTGGCTGAACCGTTCAAATGAATTTAATTAAATGAAAACCTAATGAATCTAATTAAATCAAAAGCATAAGGTGCGATGGTCCAGTGGTCAGGTGCTTTGATGGACAGGCCAGTCAATTTAATAAGGCTACGGTATAAGCTTGATTGGGTGTGCTCAAGTAGGCGTGGTTATCTGCCTCGCTAGTTAAATTGCAGTCCGCCCACCAATATCGCGATCATAACATATGGAATTTGAGCTCACCTCTTTCCCAATCCTTAATTTATTCAGAAGGAAGGATCCTTATACTGAATTGGAGGATGGTTTACGATCGTGTCGAAATATAGTTTCGATTTAACTGAATCTTCTAAGAAACTACTCAAATTTTATTTTAAAAAAATTAAAAATTACATTTTTGAGTAGTGCAGACCCGGTTTTGAGAAAGAGTCCGGGTTGGGAAAGGGCACGAAAGTTATAGAGAAAAGGGGTCCAACCGCCGGGCTTTGGTTCCCTTTCTCATTGGATGGTTTCATCGTATCAAATATCTTTTAGATAAGAATCTGCAAAACGGCAGAAAAGATAAAAAATGTTCACGTTGAGAAATATGAATTAACAAATAATTAAATTTACATTACAAAGTTGTAAATTAAGTTATTCTGATATTATCTACATTTTGAAGGTAAAAAATTATTTATTTACTCCTACATTTAAAATGTGTACATATTCATTGGTTTTAATTATAGGTTTTATTTATGTATATTTTTATATAATAGCCAAGTATTCTATATGTTCCAGGTTATAATCAATAATCTTTAGTTAGAGAAACTGATTTTCAAATTATTATCTATTTTGTTATTTTGAAATTAGTAAAATAAAATTGAAATTAACTACAAGGCTGTGTGAATATTGAAGTTCAATATAGTAAGCAATGAACAAGATATTTAAAGATTTATCTTTAACAAAAACAATTACAAAGAAACATTTGTATTTTGAAATCTTGAAAATTTACAAAAAAATCTTGCATTACCGAAGTGAATTAAAAACAAAAAAGAATGAACATATAGATTACAAGTGAAGCAAAGCTACAAACAAAACAAGTTGAACCGTTTAGTAAAGACGAACGCTTGCCATTTTAGAAGATAAAGCAGAATTAGAAATACATGTGCACATAGATGAAGCATAATTAGGATTACATATGCACATAGATTAAATATATTTATAAATACATGTGCATATAGATTAAGCAAAATTATAAATATATGTGCACATAGATTAAGCATAGTTAGAAATACATGTGCACGTAGTGGTATCAGTGCAACGTATTAATAATGCGACGTTGGTTGACAGTAGTTTATTGAGGGTGTTGTATAAAGACAGAGGTGGAGGGGTCAAAAGCAAAGCTGATGATAAGGATCCGGCCGTTCATCACATCGTCAATTAGGAAGAGCCTGGCTACACAGACAATCCTATAAGGAAAGGATCTTGACTATCTGGTTGGGTATCACCGCCCACAGACCACGCTTTGTAATTATTACGATGTGATATACTCTTGCACTTTATAGACCTTCTACCCAAACATCAATATAGATCATAAAGTAAATTGGCAACTGTGCCGTACAAAGAAATGGATGGCCGAGATTAGAGAGAGAAAGAGAAAAGATAGTAAAAACTAAATATCTTTTGTACAATTGAGTGAAAACTAAAAATATAATTTTTTTTGCATTATAAAAATCAAAACATATGGATCGATAAAAAAAATTAACCAAAAATGAAAAACTTTACTTTTCCTCAATGGCAAAAACAGAATTCATAAATCAGTATTAAAATTTATTCAAAGTTTGGACGAAATTACCATAAAAACCAAAATACAGTGGAACATCCGTGTAGAATGTTGTTAAAATTATGTATAACATGAATACGAAGAAGATACAATCAATGTTCAGAATATAAAATCAATACAAAACAACAAAATGCAGTTAATATATTTTTAATAACTAAGTATATATTAAGTATGTAAAATACATTTGATTTCTTTTGAAGACTACAATATGATGTTCAGTATATAACATGTTTTCCTAACTCAAGTTATTTACATAATACAAACAAAAAAAAATCTAAAAATAAACTAAAAACAATATATTGGATTGATTAGAAGTTTGAAAATAAACCTGAATTGAAAAGCTACAAAATCGAAAAATACTTTCAACTAAATTCGAAACAAACAGAAAATTGGTTAAGACAATAAAAGCCTTCGTGGAATGAAGCTAACCCAGCAGCAAATAAAAAGAGGAACACAATAGAAGCCCGGGTGTGTTAAAATGTTAATATTGTTCATGTCTTTGGTTTGATAAAAATATGAAGAAGGTTTCGACCATAAATTATGCTGGCAATGTAGTGCGTCAATCAGAATGTTGCAGAAGGCACCATAAACCCTGGCTCGACTACTGTTGGCCGCAGGGGGCGCCCTATTAATTAACAGCCACTGTTAATTCATTATTGATGCCGGTATAAATCATGGAGCACTTCAATAAAAACCTCAACTCAGGTGCGATAATAATTTCACGGCGTAACAATGTTCCAAATCAGAAACAAACAGATTTGGTTTTACTTCTTCTTTTTATGAAACCATTGATTTAAATTAAAATATAAAATTTATTGATTTGAATGAAAATATAAAATTAATCCAACATGAATGTAAATAAATATTTTTGGTGATTGGAAAACGTTTGAAATGTGATCAAAAATAAGTTATTAAAATTTTCTTCCAAAGAAGGATTAAATGACTTGAATCTTTTGCATCCTCTTCCTCGCATTCTACATCAACATTGCCGATTTTGTAACGATTTAAAAACTAAAAAATAATTCGCAGCTTCATTTAGGCATAATTTATTGTTCTCTTATATTTGAAGGATTTAAATTAAATGTACAACTTAAACACTTGGTAGAAAAAATGTGCGATTAAATGTTGAAGACTATTCAAAAATATAAAACAATGCCAACAAATAATTTTGAGCCAGAAGAAACAAATCAAGCTCGCGTGTTCAATAAAAGTTGTTGATAATTAATAGTTCCTCATTTTCTTTCAAGTAAACATTCCATATAAATAAAAAGTTATAGAGCAAACTTTGATTTTAGTTAACACTAAACAAAAACAGTCGAAAAATTCATTTAAAATCTATTATTTCAAAAAATACATTTTTTTTAAATGTCTTGTGAATAAGGTCGTTGAAAATGGATAGTTGTTAATTTTATTCAAGTAAATACATTCTTTTAAAAGTAAAAATTAAAAAACAAAAATTTATTTGGGTAACCATGTAAAAACATACTTCTAACAACAGCTATTTCAAAAAAGTTTATGCAAAAGTTTTCTCAATAAAACTTATTGAGAATTAATACGTATTCATTTTGTTATAAGTAAAAACTCCTATAAAATGAAAAACTAAAATTCATTTTTTCAACTTAAAAAACATACCTAATAAGAAAATTTAAAAAAGAGTGCACTTTAAAGAAAAAACTAGGTGAAAAATAATAATTAAATCCCGACAGTTTATGCTAAACAAACATTGCTCTAAGTCGATAACAAAAATTTGATCCAAACGACTACAACGACAAAAATCCAAACTATATATAAAGCTGTCGCTTAATTTTGTTCACAAGCTCGATAATAAAAAAAACACTTAAAAATATTAATTGAAAAAGAATAAATAAAATAACCAACACTTAGCAAGTTGCACATTAAATTGTTCAATGTACGAAAACAATTGTTAAATTAAACTTATTATTAAGGTGATGTACTTTTACCAGTAATTACTAGATGTTTTAGTAATAAAATACTAATCAGACAAGTGAACAGGGTGTGCGATCAAGCCCGTATCATGTTTGTTATTACATGCGTGAAGCCAAAAACAATTAATACACATGTAATAGCTATTGAACACCGACTGGACAATGTTAATACACGAGACAATATTTATTTATTGCTCGGTATTTGAGTCGGTTAAAGAAGTTGGCTTTTCTGGAGAGACTTTTATTCTAGATGATAAATATATTTGCTATTTTGCTGATTGTTTGCATCATTATTAACTCTTTAACAATTAGTATATTAAAAATTTTAGATCTTTAACAATTAAATAGACTTTAACCTTTTAACAATTAAATAATTATATTAAAGATTTTAACCCTTAAACGATTAAATAATTATTATATTAAAACTTTTAACCCTTTAACGATTAAATAATTATATTAAAGATTTCAACCCTTGAACGATTGAATAGATTTTAACCCTTTAATGATTAGATAATTATTATATTAAATAGATTTAACCCTTTAGCGATTAAACAATTATATTTAAGATTTTAACCCTTTGCCGATTAGATAATTAGTATATTCAATATTTTAAACATTTAACGATTAAAAAAATTGTATATTAAAGATTTTAACCCTTTAATGATTGAATAGTAAAAAATTAACAAAATATCTAAATTATTTTTAAACCTAATTTAAATTTTCGATTATATTACATAAACAAATTATTTATTCCACTATTCACAAAATCCAATTCAAGAAATAAAAATATTGTGTTAAGCTGTTTTTATTCTTTTATTATCATAACTCGTGAATTTTATTTTAATAAAATAAACCATGACAAACTTTATTTATTTTTTAAACTTACTTTTTAATAATATCAGACAAGAAAAAAAAGCGACATTTTCTAATTAATGAAAGCGTTGGATTATTATTGGCAGCCTACCAGTCAACTGAGCATGTACGATCACAATATATGGACAATATGTTTATACATAATAAATAATAGATTTGATAATTACAGATAAGTAAGCCAGTCTGAGTTATTCTCAGGTAACTTGTTTGGAACGATATACCTGCGCTAATTTACTGTTTATTATAGATTTCTATAATGAGATGTATTTATTCTGTAGGCGAAGCGTGAACTTTAAGACTATTCAAACAGTTTGTGAATTTGAAGTTATTTTTTAAATTGGTCTAAATGTATGATGAAATAATAGTTATAAGTTTTTTCAAGTTTTTGGAAACGACAAGTTAAAAGATTTGAAAATTACAAATACAAATGAAGTTAAAATTAATTAAAGTTTAAAAAGATTCACATTAATAACATTGAAAATAATGGGAGTGGCTAAAAAATCATAAACTATAAAATAAATCAATTAAAACCTACAACAAATTTAATTAATTAATCCATTAATAAAAATCCAAACAAGATTTATTAAACAGTTCAAGTTTCAAGAGCAGAAAAAAGAACAGAATTCTTGATGCCACAAGAATTGCTTTTTCGCAATACTTTTCGATCTTAATAAATTTCATGCTAAGGACATTAACGATTAAAAGCTCGGCCACAGTCAAAAGGTGTATCACACTCATGGCAATGACCCTTACGTCCTCTTGACGTAAGAACGAGAATGAGACACCCCGTTGGAAACTGAATACGCCTTTCATCATCGAATAATGAGACGGTCGAATTAAATAATGTTTGATTCCTCCATGATAAGCATCAAAAGTTGAAGTGCGGGGCCAACACCGATCATAACTCTCATTACTGTTTCGATAATTGGCCTATCATGTGCTGCCTTTTTATGGATTGACCAATCATAATCGAGAGATTTTATTACCCCCCGTTGCGATTGGAGGTCTGATGTAGCATAATACCATAACCGAGATTCCTTATGTTAAACGCGATGTTTACGATTTGCACTCACACACTCAATTACAATTTAAAATATTATATTTCAATAAATATTTAACTTTATTTTCGTTGGATTTATATTGAAAATTATTTATCCGTGAATAGAATTCACATTTTCTTCACATAATCCATAAACAGTGATCATACCAACCAGGCTAGCAACATTAGTTTGTATAATTCCTATGAAAACTAAGAAAATCTAATCCAATTACAGTTTGTACTGAAATTTTACAGCAGTTTTTAAACATGCTTGAAGTGTTTAAGATAAAACTAATTTTTGGCAATTATATTAAAAAAGGTAGGACTTTCAATAAAAAAATATCCATAATTTAATAGTAATCTACTGTATGATAGCACTAATTAAACTCAACGTATTAAACAAATAAATAATAATAAAACTACAAAACCCAAAGAAGAAAAAAGTTGAATAATTAAAATTGAATTTCAACCGACCTGAATAATAAAGAACAAAGTATTTATGGAAGTGTCAAGATAAGCAAGGGTGGAGATGCGAGATATAAAACGGGTATAAACAAGAAGTACTGATGGGAAAGAACCTTTTGCATGGGAAGAACTTTGGTTCTATATGGAAAGAAGAACAACGTCTAATTCAGCATCTTTTGATGTTAAATGTTTTTAATCTCTTCTCCAAAATTATTTTATTTGTTATAAAACGAAGATTGAATTTATTTCAAATGGAAAGTATACCTAAAATAGAAGAAATAATTATTGACATATAGCCTAATAGACCATTATTTTATATTTATAAAGATTCAGTATCAGTTTTTTTATCGAATATTTCAAGATATTCTTAGTCCATAGACTGAGCAGTAGAAAAATGCAGTTGGCAACTTTATATTATTAGAAAAAACATTTTTGAGCAGTGAAAAATACAGTTGGCAACTTTATATTATTAGAAATAACATATTTTTGAGCAGTAAAAAATACAGTTGGTAACTTTATATTATTAGAAATAACATATTTTTGAGCAGTGAAAAATACAGTTGGTAACTTTATATTATTAGAAATAACACATTTTTTCATTTATTCAAATTAATGATCTACATATGTTTTTATAATTTGAATTACTATTCACAGCAACAAGTTCAACCACTTGTAAACTCTGTATCCACATAAACAAGTAATAATTCATTTAAAAAACTTTAATGAAACGGAAAGTTGTCTTGAATATAACACAATCAAATTATGTTTGTTGAATTGTTGTACTTCTTGAGACAACTTTACTAACAAGGAACTCTCCTGGCACTAAGTACAGGTACTTAATACCAGCCCGGTATAAAAAATCGAGCTCATAAACCAGAGTACGATATGCCGACCATATAGCAGGTCAATAAATGAGAGTGATTATGTTTAAAAAGTTTTCTTAATTGCGTGTAATAATTTAATGCTGTTTCGGGCATCCGAGGAAAGGATTCGCAGACATGATAATGGATTGTGCGCCGATGATGAGTTTCTGCTGAACGGCAGATAATAAATTGGCAGATCGGAGAGACAACCATCTGGACACGCCCCTTATCATTCCTCAATGTTATAATAAAAGAAGAAAACGTCTGGCAGGAATAATCGCCTTCATATGTCCGTTCGTTTCTTTAAGTAAATTCCACTTTAATAACAACTTTAATAACAACTTTAATAACAATAATAACAGTAATAATAAAGCTAATAATAAAGGTAATGATAACAGTAATAATAATAACAATACTAATAACAGCAATGATAATAATAATACTAATAACAGCAATGATAACAATAATAATAATAATAATAATAACAGTAATAATAATAATAACAGTAACAAGAACAATAACAACTATAACAACAGTAACAATAATAACAGTAACAATAATAACAGTAACAGTAACAACAATAATAACAGTAACAGTAACAACAATAATAATATTAAGAATAATAACAGTAATAATAACAATAACAACTATAATAACAGTAACAATAATAACAGTAACAGTAACAACAATAATAACAGTAATAATAATCACTTCAATGCTGCGCCCCTTGCTCTTGCTCTTACGAGGCATACGTGGGTCAGACAGCGTGAACCCAAATGGAACTAAAGTTGATCTTCAACAAACTAAACCTTGGATCTAAAATGTATTCTTCGAGTTCTGAATATTTAGATCGTTGTATAATTCTCTATAACCAAGACTTTTTAAAATTTGGTTGAAATGAACAACACCTGATAAGAACTGTCGCACCAAAATCAAAGTATTGACTAAACGTTACAAATACATTTTAAAATTTGGTTGAAATGAACAACACCTGGTAAGAATTGTCGACACCAAAATCAAAGTATTGACAAAACGTTGGAAATAATGTTAAAGTATAAATGTTCCTAACACACTTCTGGCCAATTGAATATTAAAAATAAGTTAGTAAGTACGTATTTGTTACTATAGACAGTGATGGATTAAAACAAATATTCAAATAGAATATAAAGTTTATTTAAGACGCGTAGTTTTGCATTACTTTTCAGATGAACGACAGAAGCATAAAAAATATTACAAATAAAACTTAATCTATAAAGAAAATTAATTAAACGAAAGGTTACACAGAACTTTCAAATTTAATTTAATTAATATTTAAAAATGTAAAAATTAATAGAAAAAAAAATAATTGAAACTAAACATGAACAGATAATAAATGAATGAAAAAAGAATAATGGAATGCGTGTTTAATAAAGAATCAGACAGGCATATAATTCCAATCTATTTAGCATGATACCAAAGTAATTTTTCGCAATACAATTAACAATTGATCACAACAATAATGTAATATTTCACGCCCGTCTTTCTTTATACAATATTTCTTGCATCATAATATTATGACATTATTACCTGATTAATTTTAATTAATATTTGTAGCTTATTGAAAGAAATTTAAAAAAATATATTTTATTAGTTTAAAACATATTTAAAACATATTTCAAAGAAAAATAATATGGATTTGCTCTCTGTCATAAGACAAATTTTAATGAAAATAATAGTGTTCAAGCCTGGCAAATAAATCAAAAACACGTCATAAGCAAGATATTAAATTTCTAATTACAATTTTTAATATTTTGCATAATTAAGGCTTCTTATTTGATAAATTGTTTTATTTCTACATTTTAATGGCTCGATATTTATATGGTTATACTTACTTAATCAATAATTATGTCCATTAAATTAGTTTTAAGGCTAAATTTAAAACGGAAAGAATTGTTAATTTGTTATACTGGCATAACAAATTAAACAGATTATTATATATTCAGAGATAAAGTAGAAATTTAAAAATGTGTTTCATGTCACTATGTGTTCACACTATAACTGTATGTATATATATATATATATGTAATGTAATTACGAAAACAAAAATTATTATTATATGAAACATTCTAGTACAACTGGTTACAAATCAAATTATGTCAATAAAAATGTTCATAAAATTCACCAAAAGGGAATCCATTACATAAGATTTTCAAAAGAAACTAGAATGATTTTTCATTAAAGGTTAAAACTCGCATAAATGTTCGTTAATTAAATCACATTGAAAAAGTATGAAGATAACATTGAAATGAACTAATTAAGTAGATCCAATTAACTCAGATCAATTAACGAGATAAAAACTAGCTGTCTGTTCAATGTAAACAAACATGAATATTCGAGTCGATCACCATGATAGAGCAATCATAACAATCTCGCAGTCATGATAGAACAATCAAAGTGATCTGGCAGTCATGGATAATGCGATTAAGCTAATTCATAATAAACACACGTCAATGAAGGGAATCCAATGGAGAAATGGCACACCATGCCCCGAGTTCCTTTTTGCTAAATGATTGACAACTCACAGCAGGTGTGTAAAATGGCTCGGCATGATGCAACTTATGATGGGCATTAAATTACTTCTTTTTATACCTGGCCATGCTGTCATTATTACAGAATTATGTCTTACTCTATTAAAACACACCGAGACGTACTTTAATTTACAATTTATTGCCTCTCGTTACATCATCAAACATTTTCACTGTTATTTCAAGAATATTTGGTAAAATACGACTTTGTCTTTAGAAACAACGTTAGTTGGTATAGCTTAATTATTAGCATTTGTTATTTTATAATTTTAAGTTATTCAGGTAAATAAATGTACAACAATCTATGTAAAATGTTTATAATAAACAAAGCTAATATGACGTTCCGATGTTTTTCTTTTATAAAGTTGTTGCATGCATGCCATACAATTATTTTACAAAAATAGATTATTTATGAATTATTTTCATCGAAAAATTAACAAAAGGCGAACAATAAATAATTGTTCATCTCTTTTGGTTAAAAAATGTTGCAGACAATGAGGATGTAAACAAGCATCGTAATGCATTGCTGGCCATAATCTCGGTAAAGAAGAAGTTTGACTCTAAGATGAGCACTCAACATGCAATCGCAAAACTTATCATGAAAACTGTTCCATAGCAATCTTTAGAGAAATTTATCCTGTAGGCGGACAATGTAGAAGACTTCTCAACAACATGGGATGAAAAGTAGACATATAAGAGATTAACATCAACAAATCTTACTAGAAGAAAATGAACCGAGTATAACATAGATTAGTGATAAGTACCCTACTTAAAACATGATAAATTCATCAATTGTAAGACTAAAATCTCATCCATAAGACCTCAGTAAAAATTAAATAAAATTATATTTCAATGTTTATTAATATAATATTGAAGAAAAAAAGAAACGACAAAGTAGACTATTGAAATCAAGTTGGAGAGAATTTTTAGTCTTTACGAAAAACAAAAAACAATTCAAAGCAACAACAAATATTTTCACTTAAGATTTAGATGGATAAAAATACTAAAATAAAATAAATAAATGTGTTTCGGTATTGATCCCAAGTATAAAAAAATAACAATTTAAAATATACAACTAATAATAATATAGACATGGCCGTAGAAACTGTTGTTATATAACAAAGAATAATTTCCTTAATTTATATTTTTGTTTTGACATTTTTATAACAATTTGTTTCGAAAATTATTTCCACGCTGAACGTTGCACCTTTAAGGAAATTATCTACTTCGCTTAATGTAAATTAATCTTACATTTATTATCGATAAATAATTCCTATTTGTAAATTATGATCAAATCGTCTTGTTAATTATTTTTAATTATATTTTACTTTGTGTATCGACATTCAATTAAACGCACACATGTGTACATAAACACATACAACATATTTAATTGGAAGTTTTATTCTGGTTAGTTGTATGGCAATGGTTCTTTATTCATTTTCTATTGGATTTAATAAAATTGTTCAAACCATAACCTAGTTTATTAAAGCAGTAACCATATGTCAAGGTTATTAAAACGAGAGAAAAATATAAGAATGATAAAACAAACCGCTTTAAACTAGAACTTCAAACTAGCCATAGATGACCTGAAATGTCGCGTGGCTATAATTCAATATTTATTTTATGAAAACAATTACTCCTGGTAATGTTGGTTAGATGGTCATTATAAGCAACTTTTGTTCAATAAAACTGTTTTCGATTATAACTTTTTTAAGTTGGGTTTTTAAAAAAAATTACTCTTGGCAATTTTGATTGGATGGTCATAATAAACAACTTT
>JARUHE010143311.1:0-14287 GCA_031471125.1 Archaeomysis grebnitzkii | reverse complement strand
TATTCAAAGAGATTTTGAGATATTCTATATGCTATAAGGTTTTTATCTTTCTTGTATGAGCCTTTTCAATAAAACGGATAAGATATAGAATACCATATAGAATATCTCAAAACCTCTTTGAAGAACAAAATAGTGCCCATTCACACACATACGTACATATATATATATACACACACACACACACACATATATATATATACACAATCACACACATATAAATATATCATTATATATATAATATTTCTCTCATAATTTATACAAAATGACACAAAAGTCGGGATGGAGGTGTACAGCATTATTAATTTTCCAAATGGGCCAAAGCATGATTATTTTTATGAAGGTCTACTTTATTTTTGATATCTTTGTTTGATTAGTTTAAGTTTTTGTTTATATTTGTGATATTTTTAATATTTTAGTTTGATTGGTTTAATATATAAGTCTTGATTGGTTTGATATATATGTCTTGATTGGTTTAAAATATATGTCTTGATTGGTTTAATATATATGTCTTGATTGGTTTAAAATATATGTCTTGATTGGTTTAATATATATGTCTTGATGTACAGCTTCTATAACCAAACTCAGGAGTTTGTTGTGACAGAAAGATGTCATTCTCTTTATGGATTATATTATCATTCACATATCTATTATTAACATTACTATTACTAATTTCATTAATTTTATCAATATTATCAATGTTACTAATAGTGTTCATTTTATTAAGGTTATTAATATTAATAATTTATTCAATATTAGTAATTGCATTACTGTCATTATTACTAACACTATTAACTTTATTACTTAGTATTATTACTAATATTAATACTAATAATATTGTTATTACTATTATTACAAATATGAATACTAATAATATTGTTATTACTATTATTACTAATATTAATTCTAATATTAATACTATTATTATTGAAACTATTATTATTATTAATAATAATACTATTATTATTAATATTAATACTATTAATATTAATATTATTATTATTATTATGTTCAACCAACCTTCTATTGAAAGTCTTGCCACAGGTCTCGCACAGCAACAATTCAATATCGCCGGACATAAAAGCCGCAGCGGCGCTCTCAGTCGCCGTAACGGCCTTCGTGTGCACGGCGGCCATGTGTCTCGCAAGCCAGTCTTGGTGGGCGAAGCGGCGGAAACAGACGCCGCAAGGGAAGGACGGCTCGCCGGAATGTGACGTCATGTGGCCGGACACTGAAGCAGGCAGCAGTTGGGCCTGGGGAAGAGAAGGGGGGAAGGGGTAAACAATTATAATAAATAATGATAATAAATAATTATAATAAATAATGATAATAAATAATGATAATAAATAATTATAAATAAATAATTATAAATAAATAATGATAAATAAATAATGATAAAAAATAATGATAATAAATAATTATAATAAATAATTATAATAAATAGGTAATTATAAATAAATAATGATAAATAAATAATGATAACAAATAATGATAACAAATAATGATAACAAATAAAGATAATAAATAATGATAATAAATAATGATAATAAATAATGATGATAATAATGATAATAAATATTTATAATAAATAATGATGATAAATAATTATAAATAAATAATGATGATAATTATAAATAAATAATGATAAATAAATAATGATAATAAATTTCTATAAATAAATAACAATAAATAATGATAAATAAATAATGATAATAAATTTTTATAAATAAATAACAATAAATAAATAAACATAAATAAATAATGATAAACAAATAATGATAAATAAATAATGATAAATAAATAATGATAAACAAATAATGATAAATAAATAATGATAAATAAATAATCATAAATAAATAATGATAAATAAATAATCATAAATAAATAATGACAAATAAATAATGATAAATAAATAATGATAAACAAATAATGATAAACAAATAATGATAAATAAATAATGATAAATAAATAATGATAATAAATTTTTATAAATAAATAACAATAAAAAAATAATGATAAATAAATAATGATGAATAAATAATGATAAATAAATAATGATAAACAAATAATGATAAATAAATAATTGTAAATAAATAATTATAAATAAACAATTATAAATAAATGATTATAAATAAACAAAGATAAATAAATGATTATAAATAAACAAAGATAAATAAATGATTATATAAATACATATTGATAAATAAATGATTATAAATAAATAACAAGAAATGAATAATGATAAATAAATGATTATAAATAAATAATTATAAATCAATAATTATAAATAAATAAATATAAATAAGCAATTGTAAATAAATAATAACAAATATATAATTGTAAATAAATAATTATAAATAAACAATTATAAATAAATGATTATAAATAAATAATGATAAACAAATGATGATATATAAATGATTATAAATAAAAAATGATTAAATAATGATAAAAAATGATAATAAATAATTATAAGCAAATAATAATAACTAAATGATTATAAATAAACAACGATAAATAAATGATTATAAATAAATTACAATAAATGAATAATGATAAATAAATGATTATAAATAAACAAAGATAAATAAATAATAATAAATAAATAATGATAAACAAATAATTTTAAATCAATAATTATAAATCAATACATATAAATAAGCAATTATAAATAAATAATAACAAATAAACAATTGCAAATAAACAATTATAAATAAATAACTATAAATAAATAATGATAAATAAATGGTTATAAATAAATAATGATAAACAAATGTATATAAATAAATAATGATAAATAAATGATTATAAATAAATACTGATAAGTAAATAACAATAAATAAATAATGATACGTAAATAACAATAAATAAATAATGATAAATACAAGATCATAAATAAACAAAGATAAATAAATAATAATAAATAAATAGCAATAAATAAATAATTATAAATATGCAATTATAAATATGCAATTATAAATAAATAATAATAAATAAATAATTACAAATAAAAAAAGACAAACAAATAATAATTAATAATTCATGATAAACAAATAATGATAAATAAATAATTATAAATAAATAATGATAAAAATACTCATTAAAAAAATAATAATAAATAAATAATTATGAATAAACATAGATAAATAAATAATGATAAATAAATAATAATAAATAAATAACGATAAACAAATGATTATAAATAAATATTTATAAATAAATATTTATAAATAAATAATTATAAATAAATAATGATAATGATAAAAAATAATTAAAAATAAATAATTGTACATAAAAAAATGAAAAACAAATAATGCTAAATGAATAATTATAAATAAAGAATTTTAAATAAACAAAGATAAATAAATAATAATAAATAAATAATAAATAAATAATAATAAATAAATAATAATAAATAAATAATGATAAATAAATAATGATAACAAAATAATTAAAAACAAATAATAATAAATAAATAATTGTAAATAAACAAAGATAAATAAATAATAATAAATAAACAGTGATAAACAAGTAATTATAAATAAATAATTATAAATAAATAATAAGTAATAAATAATTATAAATAAATAATGATAAATAAATAATAACAACAAAATAATGATAAGTAATGATATATAAATAACAACACATGAATAATAACGATAAATAAATAAATAATAATGATAAATAAATAAAGGAAATAAATAAATGACAAAGAATTAAATAACTATAAGAAAAACAATAAATAAAATTGGTAAAATAACTATTTACCTGTATAAAGTAATTAAAAACATAACTAACTTATTTTGTATCACTGGCGTAACATAAGATGGAGTAACTCATTAGACTTATGTGTCACCGGTGTTACAGTAAACGAAGTGTTAGGTCCGCTATTTGGATCGACAATAGCACAAGTGAGGTAACCCGCATTCAAATAACAGAGCTTGCCTCACTTGTGCTATTGTATGGATAGACAATAGCACAAGTGAGGTAACCCGCATTCAAATAACATGAAGCTAACCAAGATCATTTGTGCTATCGACTGTCCATTTACACCATGCTTATTTTTTTTAAAAGAGCTAAAAACATTTTCTATAAAAACATAATGATACATAAATGAAAACATATTTTTTGGTTTTTAAAAATAAATTCACTAATGAAACAGTGATAACAATACATCAAAAATTAAATTGAAAATCTCAAACATTGGCGAATATTAAAATAAAAGTTTTGCCGAAAAAAATATATTTATAAATGTCTTACAAATGTAATACAAAAAAGGATTTAGGCTACGATGGGTAAAAATTGCATTCTAATAATATTAATTGAAACCATAGATAAAAGAGCTCTTTTATCAATGACTCATGAAGGATAACTATGCAAATATAATATTCTAAGAAAAACATTTTTATATATACATTTGCATAGGCCTACATAACTAAAAAAAACACGGTACTGTACACAATTAAAACATAACAACATAGGCAATAATTGATGTACGGAAGGTAGCTAAATATTCATATGGTATGAAAAAGCTATAATTTTACAAAACTCAAATAATAAAAAATACAAAAACGTAAAATAGCAATAACACAACACCAATACAAAAAAGGAAAACAAGATCTATAAAAGGAAAAGAACTAAGATAGGAAACTAACCTTACAAATGTGACATTTGTATTTATTCATGGAATCTTGTGCGCCATGAACGATTGTTGTGTGCATTAGCACGTGCGCAAGGAGAGGGTTAGAGAAGCTGCATAAATCGCACTGATGTATATTAGCCCCGTTGTGTGAATTAGGCAAAGGCTCCTGATTACACACCCGCTGATGGGCCCCTAAGTCTGTGTGGATGGCAAAGGTCTGGCCACAGAACATGCAGGGAACCAGATAGGGAGCATGTTGGTCAAACATATGCTTCTTCAGGGCATCCAAGTCCCTGACTTCTCTGTAGCACATTTTGCATGTACGGGTCACCGAAATACCTTTCTTCAGCTTGATCGTGGTCTTGTGTGTGTTGGATTGCCTGTGTTTTGTTGCTTCTTTTTTCGAATGGAACACCAGGCCACACACAAAGCAATGGTAGTTCTCCGAAGTGTTCTTTCCGTGTTCTGTTGCAAGATGTTTCCGCACTTTCGACTCTTTCGTGGTCTGGAACAGACATTCAGTGCAATGTAGAATGCGCTGATCAGATAAATGAAAATCCAAGTCTTCGTGAACTTTTCTTCGATGGTCACGATATCCGCGCCGGTATTTGAAGATTTTGCTGCAGAGAGGACAAACAATTGCGGATGCACATGATATGATGACTCTCTTGGCTTGCAAGATCTGGTCTTGAACATTATCCAAGTGAAAGGTAGTGAAAAGGTGTCTCTCAAATGGAATTAATTCTAGTGGACCTTCATCAACACACGCTGAACAACTGAACAATTTTTTCACATCAGACGGTTCTGCATCTAAAATGTGAGTTCCGATGTGTTTGATGAGATCGGCATGTAAGTTACAGAAGAACCGACACATTTCACAGAAGAAGTACGACGTCGCAACGATTCCCGAAATGTTCTTCAAAACCAGTTTATTGTATGACTCGTCGATGGATTTTTCTCTGTTCAATCGGTACTCGAGTTCATTGTGGATGTGTGCCAGTGAGGTGAAATGTCGACATGTGTTCATAGATGGAAACGACAGACAACAAATGGGACATTTTATCTTTGGAACCTTAGCAGTGGCTTCTTCTTCAATGTCATTTTTAGTGGAAATATTCTTAATTTCACAAATATCTTCTTCTATGATACTTCTCTCATGTTTTGGAGTTTTCTCGTTCTCTGAAATCTCTTCCAGACAGGAACTTCGTTTTCTTTTCATTTTCAAGATGGTTTCTTTGAGAAATGACTTCGCTGCAGTTTTCTTTTTGCGAGTCGGTCGTTCAGTGAAGTGAGATTTATCCTCCACAAAGTTGCTCTTCAAATTGTCCTTGTCTGGTGCAGGAATTTTATTCTCGTTCACGAAATGAAACTCAGATCTTATGTGACGTTCATAGGACTCCTTTCCTTTTAGGGTTCGAGAACAAGCGGAACAAAAATAATCTACTTGGGATCCTGATTTGATAAGACTATTCATCGTTTTTCCTGGCAGCCACTTACCTTTGGTATGAGTTGGAGGTGGTTTTGATGCAGACACTTTTGAGGTGGCCGCATCATTTTGAGAACTCAGGGAAAACAAATTATTTTCAACAGGATCATTGTTATACTCTTGATGTTCTGCAGCTTCATGAATTTCATTTTCAATTCCGGATTCAAATGGTCGAGGAAAAGTTGGAGTCCATTTAACAGAAGATTTTCCTGCCGGATGAACAACTCCATCTGGGCTATTTTTGAGTTTTTCACCCATGAAAAGTGGAGATTTACATTGTGATCTCAGCCTGTCGTTCGATCCTGGACACTGAAGTGTCCCAGGCTTCCACTTTCCTCCAGTGTAATTTCGAGGTGGTGCTGTATCTTCGAAGTCCTCTTCGTCGTCCTCAAAATCATCATCATCATCATGTTCGGTCTTACTCATTCTCTTTCCACTGCTCCTCAATTCCAAAGACGATAAGAAATCGTTTTGTTTTATCTCATCTGTTTTATTTATTATTTCATCTTGGTTCTCAGTTAAATAATTCTGATTACTTTGTAAACATTCGTCGTCAGGTTTCTTTTTACTTTGGCCCATCAGGCAGGTGGTGATTCCAGGTGACAAGCTGCCTATATCAGCAGTGAGATGGGTCGATGCTACTTCAGTGTGGTCATTAGGGGCTGGAGGGGATGTTGCCATGATGTTTCTGAAGTCATTTGCCGCCGAAGACAACTCAAGAGTGACCTTGTCCTTGATCGCTTCCAGATCAGAATCGGTAGTCATGATGGTTTCGTGAGCTACAACGGGCTGCAGCTGATACAGTTCGTAGCTTTGGTTGTCCACTTCGTAGGATGTAGATGCATCCTTAGAGAATAGGACAGCATCGAAGGGCTTGAACAGAGCCATGCTGTTCGTTTCGTTCTCATGATGCAGCAAAGGGTCACTGAACCTTGTGAAGTGTTCCCTCGTTTGCTTCCGATCATCCGGCATTTTCTTGGATGGAGACCGTCCGGTGGAATAGCTGGTCGGGGTGACTTGGTCGGCCAAAGGCTGGTTGTAGTCGTGAAGAAAACCGGTGAAACCTTCTTGTGGTTCTGATGACCTCTCAGCGAAGGCGAACTTCTGGTCAACCAGTTTTTGAGATTCATCAACCTTGGAGCTGATTGAAGGAGAAAGCTTCGACTTGTGGTTCTTTTTCAATTTCTCCCCTTGGTTTTCAGGCACCCTGGCTTCTTCATTTCGGCCGCTGACTCCTCCCTTTTTCTCGTTGACTCCTCCCTTTTTCTCGTTGACTTCCCCTTTTTCTAGGAGCATCTTTGACGATGTGCAATAAGCTTTGCGATGTTCGACGTAATTTTCGAGTCCCGACACCGTTGCCTGGCATTTTAGACACACGTGAATGTCGTCGTCGTCGTCGTCGTGGTTGTGAACTGCCGGGCTCTGCGGCGGAGACATCTGAGAGAGAAAGGACATCGGAGGCGATCAGAATGGATCTGCATTGACACAACTGACAATTTTTTATAAACCCAACGACAGATGTGCTAACCAACCCTTTAATGACTAAATTACATTCGAATTAACATTGGAAGCGACCTTTACTACATGGGACGAATTCGTACCTATAGATAGCAAAAGGTTTAAGCGACACATTCCTCCCATCGTTTCACTGCGCCATTTGGATCAACAATAGCACAAGTTAGGCAAGCTCTGTTATTTGAATGTGGGTTGCCTCACTTGTACTGTTGTTAATGCTTTTATGCTCCACTTGACCCTTCGCGATTAAGATGTTTTTAATACTAACTTAGTCAAGATTTAAAGGTTAACTACAATTTGAATGGATCGACAATAGCACAAGTGAGGTAACCCAAAATTCAAATAACAGAGCTTACCTCACTTGTGCTATTGTATGGATAGACAATAGCACAAGTGAGGTAACCCACATTCAAATAATATAGAGCTTGCCTCACTTGTGCTATGGTCAATGCAAATAATCACGTAAGTTGTGAATGATCTTTAAATATCTAGTGCAGTGGATCCCAACCATTGTGACGTGAAGCGTTACCACAGCACATCATTTATAAAAGGAAAAGTCAATATTTAACATAAATAAATAAAATTTGCATATAGGAAAAAAAATGGTGATGCATTTTTTAGTTGAAAATGTGCTGCAAACGGAATTTAGTAGCTCATATGTGATGTGTAGCAACATTATTATTAGGAAATATTGTTTTTTATGTCAGGGGTGTCGCCAAATTTTAAACAGCTTGAACCGGTCGCCATATACTAAAGGTTGGGAACTTCTGGTTTAGTGTAATGAATAGACGCAACATTATGTGAAGAATTTTGCAAAACAAACAATAGCAAAATAAAGACAACAAAAAATGGAAAGAAACAAAAAAACTATGTACAGTACCGTTTATACATTTTTTTCATAAAAATAAAAAATAATCGTAACTTGAAACTTAAAAAGAATTGAATGTGATGTAACAAAACAACAGTGAAACAATTTTAAAAACTAATACAACTTAAAAAATAAAATAGATCGTAAATAGCACAAGTGAGGTAACCCACGTTCAAAAAACATAGAGCTTACCTCACTTGTGCTATTGTCGATCCATTAATGTTATATGGATAGAAAATAGCACAAGTAAGGTAAACTCTATGTTATTTGAATGTGGGTTGCCTCACTTGTGCTATTGTCGATTCATATTTATTGCAAATAAATAATATTGATAGGAAATATCAAGAAATCCCTCATTAGAAAAAAAATAATAGGCTCATTAGCTTGAGACAGTTTAACTTACAATAAATTATTATTATTATTATATTTATTATAATTATAATTATTAAAAGTATAATTAGTATTATAATTATTGTAATTATTAAAATTAAAATTATTAGAATTAAAATTAAAATTATTGTTATTAAAATTAAAATTATTATTATTAAAATTATAATTATTATTATTAAAATTAAAATTATTATTATTAAAATTAAAATTAAAATTATAATTATTATTATTAAAATTACAATTATTAAAATTAAAATTATTATTATTAAAATTAAAATTAAAATTATTATTAAAATTATAATTATTATTATTAAAATTACAATTATTATAATTAAAATTAAAATGATTATAATTAAAATTAAAATGATTATTATTAAAATTATAGTTATTATTATTAAAATTAAAATTATAATAATTATAATTCCGATTATAATTCGTTAAATACATTGGATAAGATGAGGAATGTTTCTTTGATACATCGCCTAACCACAAACCAACCACACATAACCACAATCTCGCGTGAGGTAAACAGACCTCAAAAAGTCTATTTTTAGCTTAATTCTATAAACGTTGATTTTTGAAGAAAAAAATTATTCGAATAAAATAAAATACAATTTTAATTCAAACAAAGCTATGTTTCATACTAAAAAAATTGCTGACGATGACGACGGATAAGTAAAACCTATATAAATATTTCGCTCGACAAAAATCAAAATTATTCTATATCATTTGGATCAACAATAGCACAAGCGAGGTAAGCCACATTTACATGCGATTTGACTCGCTTAGATTATTTTCTTTGGGGATATGTTAAATCCAAGGTGTATGCTGACAAACCGGAAACAATTCAACAGCTTGAGAACAACATTCGACGAGTTATTGCAGAAATACAGCCTGATTTACTAAGGAGAGTCTGTCAAAATTGGACTGCAAGATTGCGGTACATTCGCTCGAGCCGAGGAGGCCATATGCCGGAAATAATATTTAAATATTATATATATATATACAATTTGTAAAAATAAATTACTAGTTTCTTAAGCATATAAAGGTTTTTTATTTTATTAAAAATAATAAAAACAAAGTACATTTCGGGGGGCGACCCACCTTCATCAGTTATTTTTAAAAAATTTTCAACAAAATCTAGTAAGATAAACAAAATCCTGTAGTTATGTATACACAACCACATAAAATTAAACAAAGTCACAAAATCATGTTATGTCTGGGTTATTAAAATGTTGTTGGATCAACTTTTTGATCTTCGGTATTATATGTCTAAATTGTAAGAACATTAGTTTTGATTAAAGTTATTGGACTGTTGAATAAATATTGATTCAATTCAATTAGAGGAAAAGTAAAAGGAAGATGAAAACCAGGAAGAAAGAAGCAGAAAAATAAAGAAAAAAGAAGAAAATAAAAAAGAAAATGAAAAGAAAGAAAAGAAAAAGGAAGATGAAAACAAAGAAGGGAGAAGCGGAATAAAATAAAGAAGAAAACTTCTACCGGAAAAGAACCCAAATAATAATGAAACAAACAAACATTCCTACAACAACCCCACCAGGACTCACAAACCAACATACTCAACATCACAATAGACACACACATACACACATACACACATACAAAAACAGAAACTAGATATCATCTGGAAGGAACATCTCACAGACAGCTGGGACCATAAAACAAACATACATATACATACTATGGAGCACCATAGTCAGTCTCAGAAACAAAAAAATTAAGACAAAAACCAAACCACATAATAACATTCAATAACTGCACAGCCATCACAAACCATCACAAAAAATCATCCTTTAATAAGCAATTCACTGACACCAAAACACACATGACTCACAAAAAACATGGAAACAGAGACACACAAATGAACTAACACAAATCCCACTACTCATCACACCAGCAAAAACAATCTTACTAATATAACTCTCTAAGTACTATAATTCAACAACAATTACCAACATATGCAACATCGCGATAAACACCAACACCTTTTCTAATATATGTAAGATCGCAAAAACAATACCAATATACAAACCAAACAAAGACCAAGCAACAGGAACCTCTTATAAACTCATCTCATTAATATCACCTAACCAAACAAACAAACAAACAAACAAACAAACAACCAAACAAACAAACAAACAAACAAACACACAAACAAACAAACAAACAAACAAACAAACCAAACAAATACCAAGCAACAGGAACCTCTTATAAACTCATCTCATTAATATCACCTATCGCCAAAACTCTAGAAAAAGTAATATCCAACATCAACCTTTCTCCGTACCAACAAGGCTTCCGAAAATAACACTCCATCACGACATAACTACACCACATCACAGCACGCTTCAACCAAGCAATAAACTTCGACGTGCCAAAAGCATCTGACGCTGTACACCTCCACAAATTAATCGACAAACTATACAACACCAACATTCCCAATACAATATTGGAATTCGCAGCAAACTATATAAAAAGCCGCAATCAATACATCCAACTAAATAACAAAACATCAACATACCGCAAAATCAAAACAAATGTACCTCAATGCGGAGTCTTATAACCCATAATTTCAACATATACATATGAGACAGTCAGAATCACCACACAATGTACACATGTCCATGCAATTACATAACAATTCTATCAACACACATCAACCTTTGGGGCAGTACTCTAATTAAGAAAATATTAATCCTGAAATAAAGTTTTACTGAACTTTGTTGCATAAAACGAACAACTTTTCCTTTTACATAAGTACATTTTTGTGTAAAGAAAAGATAAAAAAAATGGTCATGTCTCTTTTCTTGAAGTATAAAAAAACAATTTTCAAGAGTAATCAGGACAACATTTTCTTACTTTTTTGTCAACATGAATTGATCGAAATTTTCTTGCGTATAAATTTCATAAACAAACTTACTTTGCTGTCCATAATCAATTTGCTCAGAATCGATTTTTAAAATCAAATTAGCATAAAATGAAAAACAGACTTCATAGAAAGAGATTTTGCGACGAAAACTGTCCATAATCAGAAACCCATTTTGTAACTCAGTGGAAATTGTATTTAATACAATTGTCCACTATTTTCTACCGTCCTCCATTCACATACTGTAGGTTACCCTATACTCATTTAATTACCCTACATCTACATATATTACCCTATATCAACATAGATTAGCCTCTACCCACATCGATTACCCTACACCCACATAAATTATCGCACACCGACAAATATTATTGTCCAGCCACACATAATCATCTCCACACATACGAGTATGTATTACCTTCCCCACATAGATTACCCTACATACACTTAGATTACCCTACACTCACATAAGTTAACCTCTACATACATAGATTTCCATACACCTATTTATGTTACCTTAAGTCCACGTAGATTACCCTACATCTATACATAGGTTAACCTCCACCCACATAAATTACTACCTACCCACATAGAATATCTTACACTCACATAGATCACCTTACAGCCACATAGATCACCATATAACCACATATACTACCCTATAGCCACACAAATCACCCTACACCCACATAAAATACCCTCCACCCCCCCCCCCACCGACCAATCGAAAGTGCTACATCAATAATCGATTTTCAAACAGATAAAATAATGATACATCTCCGGATTTTTTTTTGTAATCCGACACGTCGAAAAATTCGTATAAAACGCCCCCGAACCATCCAATCTTCACCAGTTCTTCTTCTGGCCACTGACTGATTCTTTCAGTCGGGTTTTGATCGAAGTTTCATCTTTTTGGATTGTTTTTGATCGTTTTCGATCGGAAAAATCTCAATATGAAAACTTTTGTCTTTTTACTCGCAATCGCTGGTAAGTTTTTACTTTTTTTTTCAAAAGTAGTTAATTAATTAGTTAGTTAACTAGTTTATTAGCTAACTAATTAACTAGTTTGATAAAAAGTTAATTAATTAGTTAGTTAACTAGCTTATTAGCTAACTAATTAACTAGTTTGATAAGAAGTTAATTAATTACTATTAGACTAATTAATTAATATTATGTTTTTTTTCTCAAAAAATATGTTAGCAATAATAATAATAAATAAATAATGATCAACAATAAAAACGAATAGATAATTTTTTTATAATATAATCAATAATTTTCAATTCCTTAATTTTTTTAAATTAATATATTTTTAAAACTTTAATTTCATAAAAACAACAATTTAAATTCTCTATTTTTTATAAGATCAATAATTTGGAATTCATTAATTTTATAGAATCAATAATTTTCAATTTTTAATTTTATAAAATCAACAATTTTTAATTCATAAATTTAAAAAAATCAATAAGTTTTTAAACCTTTAATTTGATTAAATTAATAGTTTTCAATTTTCGTTTTTTTATAAAATCAATAAGTTTTTAATTCTGAAATTTTATAAAATAAAAAAAATTAAATTCTCCAATTTTATAAAACAAATAATTTTAAATTACTTACTTTTTTAAAATCAACAATTCTCAGTTCTTTTATTTCATAAAATCAATAGTTTTCAATTCTTTAATTTTATAAAATCAATAAATTTAAATTCATAATTTTATAACATCAATAATTTTCAGTTCTTATAATTCATAAAATCAATAAGTTTTAAATCTTTAATTTTATAAAATCAATAAGTTGTAATATCCTAAATTTTATAAACTCAATAAATTTCAATTTTTAATTTTATAAAATCAATAATTTTTAGTTCTTTAATTTTATAAAATTAACAAGTTTTAAATATTTAATTTTTTAAATCAATAAGTTTTTAAATCTTAATTTTTTTAAATCGATAAGTTTTCAAATCTGTAATTTTATAAAATCAATAAGTTTTTAAATCTGTAATTTTATAGAATCAATAGCTCTCAATTTTTGATTTTTATAAAATCGATCATTTTTTAATTCCGAGATTTTATAAAGTCAATAATTTCGTGAATTGTTTTACAACAAAATTTTTGCGAGATATATATTCATTCCAGACCTCACTTTTCAAACTACACGAGCATTAAGCATTTAAAAATGATTAATGATAGTAATTTTCTTCATTATTATTGTTATATTATAATTATTTTCATTATTATTGTTATATTATAATTTTTTTTATTATTATTGTTATATTATAATTATTTTCATTATTATTGTTATATTATAATCATCTTCATTATTATTGTTATATTATAATTATTTTCATTATTATTGTTATATTATAATCATCTTCATTATTATTGTTATTTATAATTATTTTCATTATTATTGTTATAATATAATTTTCATCATTATTATTGTTATATTATAATTATTTTCATTATTATTGTTATATTATAATCATCTTCATTATTATTGTTATATTAT
>JARUHE010143201.1:0-14288 GCA_031471125.1 Archaeomysis grebnitzkii | reverse complement strand
CAAATTTTTTTTTCATATTTTGTTTTTATTTATGCATCAATGGATTGGAAATGAAGTACACATTAAAAGTATCTAAAATGATGTTTTCTTAGTTTGTAACACCATTTTTGATTTGACATTTTTAGACCATTTTTTTTAAAGTTACTGAATGAATTATCGCGAAACATTTGAACCGTCCGGTTCGTGGATTACCAGTTTTGTATCTGAGTTCTAGTATTTATCTATTTTGAAAATTGTTTTTTTTAAAAGAATAGTTATGTTTTTTTATAATCTTGGTTAATTTTGTTCATAGCACATGTTTTTATATCAAATCTATTTTTGTACTATAGTTATATTTTTATAAATAAATTTTATATTGAGTCATATTTTTATATCATAGTTATTTTTTTTGTTGTTGTCGTCATCTGCACCTGAAAATTAATTAGTGTTAAACAACTTTATTTTAAGAGATACAGAGAACTTCCATAAACAACAGTTGTTTGTCTTAACTTTCCAGCCAAGTCATAAATGATTTTTTTTCCAAAAATTAACATCCACGGAGTTATAACCAAAAACCCTCACTTTTTTACTTTTTAAAAAAATTGTTGATGAAAAGTTACTATGACCATCCAATCAAAATTAGTAGGAATATTTTTTCACAAAAACTTATTTTTAAAAAGTAAAGCCAAAAACAGAATTTTTTAAAATAAAAGCTTTTGAGCAAAAGTTTAAAGTTGTTTATTTGATTGAAGAGTTAAAGAAAATATTATTAAACAAGAGTTGCTTATAATGACCATCTAACCAACATTACCAGGAATAATTTCTTTCATAAAATAGATATTTATTGAATTTTAGCCAACAAATAGAATGTTTGTTTACTTCACGCGAGGTTGCCGGTCATCTATGGCTAGTCTTACAGATTTTTGTATATATACAGTAATAATGTTTTTAGCAGAGACATAATGCACTGTTTGATGAGTTACTCTTGATTTTTAGAGGAGTTTTTGTTAATGTTATGGAGTTTTTACCAACTTATATTTTTTTAGTAGACGGAACACTTTTTATTTTAGAACAATTATCATGCAATGATCAGTTATTATATATGACAGATAGGAATAATGTTTTTTGAATAAATGTTTTCTAAAATTTATTTTTATTGAAATTATTGCTTTGTTATGACGTTTATCAACTAATTTTTTTCAGAAGTAGCCTCAATATTTATTAAAGCAATTATCATTTAATTTATATGAAAAATATAGGCATTCAATTTTATTAATAAAAAAATAAGTTACCTTCCTTCTTCATTGACTTGTATTTATAAATCTGAAGGTTATACCCCTTTATCTCTGCCCTCAAAAAAGGACCATCTAGTAGTATAAATATTAAAGCTATATGTCCATAGTCTATATATTTTAAAAAAAAGCCTGCAATATCCGCCGAAGCCTAAGCTTCGGCACACCTCTAATATATATATATATATATATATTTATATTGCGGTTAAGAATGTAAATTGGTTTTACCCAAATTCTGTCCTCAGTATGGCATGGTTAGCATCGCAAACCCATTACCAAAGAGCAATTTAATGTCTTAGTCATCCACTTCCTAAAAAGGAAAGCTTCAGGCATAGACTTAAATCACTCTTTCTTTATATGTCAACATTTTAACCACTCGTTTCTGAGCAGTTATTTCTATTTACATAGAAGTACTATTCACCGTTAATAAACATTAGCACTATACAACGTGCATATAGGTATTGCGGTTAAGAATGTAAATTGTTTTTTCCCAAAAATGTCCTCAGTATGGCATGGTTCGCGTCGCAAACCCATTACCAAAGCGCAATTTAATGTCTTAGCCATCCACTCCTTAAAAAGGAAAGTTTCAGGCAAAGAATTAAATCACTCTTTCTTTATACATCAACATTTTAACCACTCATTTCTGAGCAGTTATTTCTATTTACATAGAAGTACCATTCACCAATTTAGATTCTTAACTGCAATACCTATATGCATGTTGTATAGTGCTAATGTATATATATTAGTGATGGGACGATATCAAATTTTTTAACGATTTCGATACAATTCCGATTCTATCCAAGTATCCCGATTTCCGATACAATTCAGATACCTGATTATTTTATATTTATTTTTTTTATCTCGCTAGATATTTAGCTACATAATGGTACCTTACCAAGTACCATATTGAATCTTCAATGTATTCATGATTTCATAAGTTAATTTGTGCTTTGTAGTGTTTACCTGTAGGCTGAAACTTATATATTATAAAGGTTTTATTGAAACACATTAGTCTTCACTTTCATTTTATTGAGTAATGTAAATAATAAAATTCATAGCTAATCCTTTGTAAACAGTAAACACTAAACATTTAATTAATAAGTTTTTGTAAACATTCAATTTAATTCATAATCCTTTGTAAACACTAAACATGTAATTCATAATCATAATTAAATTGAAGCACTCGCAAATTGTAGTGTAAAAACATAAGCATCTCTCCCGTTGTTGGCTCCAATCTGTTCCTTGTTGGTGAGTATATACCGGAATAATTGTTTTATGTATCGGAATGGGCCTTAAATTTTGGAACTCCGATACCTTGAAAAACCTCCGATATTCCGATATGATTCCGGTTAATTGTCCCATCACTAATATAGATATATATATATATTTAAGCAAAATTTAAATGTTTTTTACTTTTGCAGTTACAGAAAATTTTGTTGAACCAAATTTGTTTGTTATGACCATTTAACCAACAAAACCATAAGTAATATTTTTTGTAAAATCAAAATTTATCGAGTTAAAGCCAAAAACAATCATTTTTCATTACTTCATGCAAGATTGTAGGTCATCTAGACTAGTTTTATTGATAAAAACCTACTTTAAAGTTAAGAAGATTTTGTATACTTGCTAATTTAACTAAAAATTTACTCAGGGTAAAAACACTAATACGACCACAATTGTAGAAAATATTGACAAAAAACATCTTTTTAATTTCATTTAGTTTAGTCAATAATGAGTATGATCTAGTTGCTTTACATATGTATTCCTGACTAGTTACAATTTTTTAGCAGAGATGTAAGGCATGGCTCTTTGAGGTACTCTTTGATTGTTGTTATAGATTTTTGTCGAGTGTGCATAGCAAAGCTCTACATAGGCGTAGCAATTCCGATGTCGTCGTCATTCACATTAGGCAATGACTTGAATACTTATATATCATCTATACTAAAAAAAAATTCAGTTCATATAGGCTTGATTATTAGTTTTAATATGTTAATGGATATTTTTATTTAATTTTATTACTCTTTGTCTACATTCTTTATTAAATTAACTTTTTTTTTCTTATTTTGGTTTGATTTATGCATCAATGGGATGAAAATGAAGTATACATAAATAGTCTCCAAGATGATTAAATGATGTTTTCTCATTGTGTAACATCATTTTTGATTGACATTTCTGTGTGAGCAGAAATTTTTTTTCTTCATATTTTGTTATTTATATATGCATCAATGGATTAGAAATAAAGTACACATAAATAATCTCTAAGGTGTTTTTTGATTAAAGGATGTTTTCTCACCTTGTAACACTATTTTTTTTTTCAAGTTACTGAATGAATGGTCGCGAGACATTTGAACCGTTTTGTTCATGGATTACTAGTTATATGGACTTGTTGACTTCAGAGCAAGGATTTTTATATTTCTCTGCTATAAACCTGTAAGATTTGGCTATGTGCTAGTTTTAAAATTTTATACTTTGTCATGAATACAAAGGATAGCAAAACATTTTTGTGGAAAATTTCCTATTGCCAAGTCTAGTCATTAGTAATTATTTAATTTGATTCAAACATTGATGTTTTAGTATTCCAAATCCTCTTTAATCCATGTTTTATATGTCTATAATAAATGTTAAATGTTTTTTATTCAGACAGAACATTTGTGTATGATATATTTTATTGGCAGGATAAGCAAATAGTTTAATTATTTCTTTGGAACAAAACCACATTCTATCTAGAACAAATTACATGCAATGTTTGACTTTATTATAACTTTATATATAAAAATTGATTACAATGTATTAATTTAATTTCAGCTCTAACAATTGCTCCCAAAAAAGCGAAGGCCATCAAAAGTCTAATGGTTAAAAAGCAACTTCAAAAGGTTATCAATGCAAACATTGAAGAAACAATGAAAGCACAGGCAGCCCATGAAACAAATTTCAAGGTATTTTTTGTTAAATTTAATTTTCAATCACACTAAAATTTCAGTTCATCCATATAAATTAAATGTTTTAATTGAATTTAATATAATCTTGCTAACAATTTTTTGCATTTAAATAAATGTTTTATTTGAATTTAATATAATCTTGCTAACAATTTATTGAATTTAAATTGTAAATGTTATAATTGAATTTAATATAATCTTGCTAACAATTTATTAAATTTAAATAAATATTTTAATTGAATTCAATATAATCTTGCTAACAATTTATTGAATTTAAATTGTAAATGTTATAATTGAGTTTAATATAATCTTGCTAACAATTTATTGAATTTAAATAAATATTTTAATTGAATTTAATATAATCTTGCTAACAATTTGTTGCATTCACAGTTATTTAAAAAAGATGACCTCAAAGCTTCTGGATCAAAAAAGAAGAAATAGTTTTGTTATGTTTGTAACTAGATAAATAGTTAAAAAGTGTTGTGTTTAGTGCTAGCTTGCAACTAATAAATAATTAGAAATGTGTTTTGTTTTCAAATTTGATCATAAAATTTAAAAAATATTTTTCAATAACACTACTTTTCCCAATGATTGAACATAAAGTCCAAGTTTTCTATACATGAATTGGAGCTTTCAATGTTTTCGAATATGTAAATCACAGCTTGTTCATTTAATATTTCATTTAAAACAATCATAAATAGAATCTTAAAATTTGAATTTGATTTTATTATTTTTATATTAAATTAAGACCTGTAAAAAGCTGTTCTGCAAATGTCCAGATATCATTAAAAAATTTGTTAAAAACAATAAAAATTGCTTGAAATTCAAAAAAATGGAAATTTAACAACTAACTGAAGTTTGTTCATTTTGAATAAATGTGAAAGAAATTGATAGTGAGTGATGTCTGTTGATATGTGCCTTATTTAATAAAAATGGCTCAAATGCTTTGTCATTTTTATTATTGTTAAATTATTTTGTAGGCATAATATTTAAATATTTATAAAAATATTTTTTTAATAAAATTTTATTCATTTTCATAGTTTCAATTATTCAAACAAATTTTCCTTCATTACAATGTTGTGTCTGAATACATTAGGCAACCATGGATTTTCACATCGTTCTCTTGTGCCATATATGTTCCATCTTTATATGGTACATTAATGTTAATCTTTGCCTTCCTCTAACTCCTCTATCTTCTATAACTCCAATAAGGGTGATGATGTTCTCGTTTCCTTTTCTTTTAAGCAGATGGCCAAAGAACCCCACACCTACTTGCTGTCTTCTGATGGTATTTACACTTTCCTTAGTAACTCACAACCTTTCCAGTGTGCTGGGAATTTGCATTCCCTGAGGTAAGATTATCGTTTACTTCACGATATCTTTAACCACACAAAAATTAAATAGAACTTCCTGTAACCGTTTGAAAGATTTTAGAAAGGTTAATTGAACATACTTTAAAATTACATTGAATAAAGTGCATTTGCAAAA
Source organism: Archaeomysis grebnitzkii (assembly GCA_031471125.1). Lineage (NCBI taxonomy): Eukaryota > Metazoa > Arthropoda > Malacostraca > Mysida > Mysidae > Archaeomysis > Archaeomysis grebnitzkii. The sequence goes on along the minus strand of JARUHE010143201.1, from coordinate 8,593 downwards.
ACAAAAATATGCTTTTTAAGTCCTAAAATTAGTAAGGAAGGGGTCAAACCCAATAAGGATAATTTATAAAGTTACCAGGCATCTCTACCCCATGTAATGCAAATAAAGTAAAGTGATTCCATAGAAATTTCATTTATAATTCATCTAAATATGCAGCTTAACTTCAAGATGTTTAAAAAAATTAAATGTGAGGAAATACACACCTATGCATAAAACAAACATAAATACTCTCAAACGCATCCACACTGCAACATCCAAATTTTGCAAAACCATTTTCTATTTTCACAGACCTCAGCAAACAGGCCATACTTGCAGCATTAATCCAATTATATGAAAATATTAATAGATCTGACCCATTTAATATACTAACAGGTCTCTCACGAAGGCCGAATTAAATTATTGCGGCATTTAGATGGGTTTGCAGTGAAAAAAATCGTTTTGTAATAAAAGGGTTCCCATTTTTCATAATGATTGACAAGCCACTGCTAGGATTATTCAAAACAGCTGCTTAACGCAAACCCTAGACAGGTCCAGTAGGTCTTACAAATGGAAAATTGTTCTTCTACATTTGCATACATAAAAGGGAAAAATAAGTGTTACAGATTTTCTATCTAGAACAAATGAATGGGTACATTGCAATTTAGACAATGGTTACGGTCGGATGCAGATGCACATGCGTAAACTTGCATCCAAAACTAAATTTCTAGTAATTGCATCCGAAGATCTAGCTCAACCATTGAAGATTTGATTATTTGTGATTTATGTTATTTAAGGTAAAGTACTATTACACAAACTAAGTGAAATATTAATATCTCGTGTTCAGTACTTTTTATGTGTACCTAAACTAGGCCTTTGCCGATTATTGTGTCTAAAGTGGGATTTAGCCGTTGTCAGATACATATATTTAGTTATAAATAATATTTAATAAAAATCTACGGTCCTATGTATTAAAACTTATTTAACAGTAAATAACTACATGTATTTCAATTTATAAAAATTTCTTGGGGTGTCAAGAAAATTGAAGAAATGTTTATTTGTACAAACCTGATACAACTTTTACCACAGTGAACGATTCACAGTTACAAAACGGATGCAATACGAGATGCCGAGTTAGATTTTCGGATGAAATTACTAGAAATATACAGATTTGGATGCAAGTTTACGCATGTGCATCTGCATCCGACCGTAACCATTGTCTGACTGTACAGATATGTACGTGCCAAAAAAATCGCACCTCTGATCAAAATTTCGGAAAATTTGAACTTGTTTTTCAATATGGGACATATCAGTCAGTCCTGTTTTAAATTTCATAAAACAATTCCAAGCGGATTTATGCTCGGGAGGTTATGGGTTAAGGTTAAGTATTCTATTTATACAGCACATTTGAATAGAAATGTTGTCTTCATTTTGTCCTTAATAAATGATTCATGTTTCTATCTTTGCTATGTGAAGCACGACAGAGGGAAGTTATTCAAGTATGATACTGTAGAAAAAAACCTTGAATTAATTGTTACATATATTGAGAGTTAGAAATAATACATGTACGCAATATTTCAAAATATTTTACTTCATGAATCAAATACAGAATACTCGTTGGCTGGCTAATAAAAGGACCAACGAAGGGTGTAAATAAGGAACATATAAAGTATATGAATAACGAAATAAAATTCAAACAAATACAGAGAACAAAGTTTGGTAAGTTAGCTGGGTCAATTAAAATGAGTGTTGAATTAGTTTTTGCAAACCATTATACCAAAATATTGTATAATTATGATTGAAATAGAAATGCGATTTTGGAATTCACACAGCGTAACAAATCCGCTTGGTTGTATGGTCAGGATCAAGGTAATCTGAACAGTTGCTTTTATAAATAGTTAAAAAAACTAATGCCAGTTCTGATTTTAAGATATGGACTAGTGTACGTGTTTGTAAGTGTGTGTGTGTGTGTGTGTGTGTGTGCTATAGGATATGTATGGACATATAAGGAATTAAATAATGTTTACATTCATAATAATTTTCTTATGAAAGTGAATATTTTAACATACATAGAAGCGGTTCGTTAAACCTTGAATAGACCGTACTTTCCCCTCGAAATCAATATTTATCTCTATCTAAATAGATTTAAAGTAGATCGTTATTAAAGGTTGCCTAACAATTTGAATATAGCTAATCGTTTAGCATATCAATACCTAACATCCACACGATTCCGGTTCTTCTGGATGTTTATTTTTGCTAAATATTAACATTTTTGACAGAAGTGATGCTTTCACCTCTTTGACAATGACTATATCAACTAATAAATAACAACTTAGTTGGATTATAATTAGGATAATTAATGGTATATTTGATTTCACTTTTCCTATCACTTGTCAGTCTATGTATTAGTGATGCTGGTCGTTAATAATAAAAGTATTGACCTCCCCTTTTATTGAGACAATTTCTTTAATGACAGTTTTTTATGTTTAAACAGAAGAGCATATGGAAATACTTATTCTGTTTCATGTTTTCTTTTAATTTGAGGATTACTCAGCTCATCATGGAACGGTTACTCAGCTTACCATGGAACGGTTACTCAGCACACCATGGAACGGTTACTCAGCTCACATGGAACGGTTACTCAGTACACCATGGAACGGTTACTCAACTCATCATGGAACGGTTACTTAACTCACCATGGAACGGTTACTCAGCTCAACATGGAACATTTACTTAGTTCATCATGGAACAGTTATTCAACTCACCATGGAACGTTTACTCACCTCACCATGGAACGGTTACTCAACTCATCATGGAACGGTTACCTAACTCACCATGGAACAGTTACTCAACTCATCATGGAACGATTACTCAACTCACCTTGGAATGGTTACTCAGCTCACCATGGAACGGTTACTCAACTCATCATGGAACGGTTACCTAACTCACCATAGAACGGTCACTCAACCCATCATGGAACGATTACTCAACTCACCATGGAATGGTTACTCAGCTCACCATGGAACGGTTACTCAGCTCATCATGGATCAGTTGCTCAACTCCCCAAGGAACGGTTACTCAGCTCACCATGGAATAGTTACTCAACTCACTATGGAACGGCTACTCAGCTTACCATGGAACTATTAGTCAGCTCACCATAGAACGATTATTGAACTCAACATGGAATGGTTACTCAACTCACCATTGAACTGTTGCTCAACTCACCATTGAACTGTTACTCAACTCACCATGAAATGTTACTCAACACACTATGGAACGGCTACTCAACTCATCATGGAACAGTTATTCAGCTCACCATGGAACAGTTGCTGAGCTCACCATGGAACGGTTACTCAACTCACTATGGAACAGCTACTCAGCTTATCATGGAAAGGTTACTCGACTCCCCTTGGAACGGTTACTCAACTCATCATGGAACGGTTATTCAGCTCACCATGGAACGGTTACTGAGCTCACCATAGATCAGTTACTCAGCTCACCAAGGAACGGTTACTCACCTCACCATGGATAATTTACTCAGCTCACCATGGAAGGGTTACTCAGCTCACCATGAAACGGTTACTCAGCTCATCATGGAACGTTTACTCAGCTCACCATGGAACGGTTACTCAGTTCATCATGGAACTGTTACTCAAATTACCATGTAACGGTTACTCAAATTAACATGGAACATTTACTCAGTTCATCATGGAACGGTTACTCAGCTCATCATGGAATGGTTACTCAGTTCATCATGGAACGGTTACTCAACTCATCATGGAACAGTTAATCAACTCACCATGGAACGGTTATTCAACTCACCATGGAACGGTTATTCAGCTCACCATGGAACGGTTATTCAGCTCACCATGGAACCGTTACTCAGCTCACCATGAAACGGTTACTCAACTCACCATGGAACGGTTACTAAGCTCATCATGGAACGGTTACTCAAATCAACATGCAACGGTTCCTAAGCTCATCATGGAACGGTTGCTCAGTTCACCATGGAACGGTTACACAACTCACCATGGAACGGTTATTCAACTAACCATGGAATGGTTACTCAGCTCATCATGGAACAGTACTGAACTCACCATGGAACGGTTACTCAGCTCATCATGGAACGGCTACCCAATTCACCATGGAACGATTACTCAACTCACCATGTTACGTTTATTCAGCTCATCATGGAACGGTTACTCAGCTCACCTTGGAACGATTACTCTGCAATGGAAATGGTAAGGAGCTAATTTACCAATTTATGTTTTGTCAGATTTTCTATTCCTCAATTTCTTCATCTGTGACCCTCACCATCATAAGCCTTCTTAAAATGTACTAATTTCCAATGGTACACATACATTTTAAAGATAGTAAAATACAAAACACAATTTTGACAAAATTGTACACATCTAATCTAAAAGGAATAGTAACCGTTTTGCTTAGCATTAGAAAAATATCATACATTTTAAAGATTACATACCTCAGAGATAAGAATAACAACGAATACAAAATGTTTGTTAGTGTTTATTAACAAGAATTGACTTAACAATGTAGTTTGGTTAGAAGGATGTACTTACTTACAACAAAATCAACACGTGATTCAGGGCACATCGCATGTTTGCTTTGAGATTTTTAGTTGATTACCAACATAGTCGAGAAATGACTTTCACAGAGGTCAGTCGGTGAGGAATAAATGAGAGTCTTCTGGGTGATTTCGCTGGTTTTGGGAAAACAGAAGGCAGTTTGGCCCAGTAATTAAAGCAGCTTTGTGAGTGATGTTGTTGACGAGCTCTAAGATTTCCTTTTTTATGTCATCAGGAAGATCGTCCGATGTATCCGAAAGAATTGTGGGCAAGTTTCTCATGCTCATGAATCTCGTGAACATAACACCTGAAATCTTCTTAGAGAAATAAATTGCAATTGTCATTTGAGCTTCCAAAAGAACTGCAATTCATCAAAAAGCTCAAATATACAGGAAGGAAAACTGACATTGAGTGCAACTCCTACGATGCAGGTCACAGTTTACAATTATGACTTTGAGATCAGCAAGGAGCGTTTTGGAGACAAGAGCTTCAAGATGAATCAAGACATTCGGATTATTCTCACTCAACAAAGACACAAATCCTGAATTGGATTCGAGGATGCCGAGAGCTCCCTCCGTGCTGACATCAACTAGATCTCATCGTCTTGGAAGAAGTTACAAACCATGTTCATGACAACCTAAGCCTTACAGTTACTAGCACTGGCTGTAGAAAAGGAACTCTTCCTCAACCTCATTTTCATAATAGTTTGAAACTGTGCGGTACGGTTGGAAATGTTGGAGGGTGAAGAAGGGGAATGAAGAGGCAGACATGTCAACTGCTTGGTGTTCGGGAGACTTATCTGATTAAACTTGTTGGCACAGCTCTGATCTAGAACTATATGAGCAGCCTCTTCCATACGTTTCTCTAATAGTATACTTCTATTTCCTTGTATGCACATACATCTACTAAAATCTTCATTTAAAAATGTTGTTTTGTAAAATGATTCAAAGCTTATGAATAGTTCTTACTGAGCTGTTCTAAAAGAATAAAGAAATGTGTTTATGCTTAGAACATGAATAAATATATATTCTGTATAGGTTACATGAATACACATATATTGATGGAGTGAGGTTTCAACTAGGCTAACCAGAGATTTAGTCAAATATTTCACTCATACCGATCTAGCAATGCTGGTCATCCGACTTAGTAACACTGAATTTGCAAGTCAGTTCGAGTTGTCTTTTGCTTTTCCGTTGCAGCTCTGTGAAAACATTTAAGTTTGTTCAATTAATTTTTTTATACCCTTATTAATATGCAAGTTATTTTAAGAATCCTAAAAATCAAAGCTCATGAACGTGATCAGTTTTATGAAACGTGGACTGAGTGTTTTTTATTGAAACAAATAACAAGTGAATTTGTTTTATTTGCAATGTAGAAGTAGCCATCTAAAAAATACAATATTGAAAAAAACATTTTATTGGTAAGCACAATACTTATGAAAATTTATTTTGAACTGAGCGTTCAGATAATGTATCCCCTTTGAAGAAAAGTTCGATAAAACTTCTCTAAAATCTGGTACAGCAAAGTTTGTTTTTTATTCATTGGCTAATGGTGAGACAACCGTTCTGTCTAATATTGCTCAAATGGCTATATTTATACGCAAGATGACGGCAAAATTTGAAATTCGGGAGAACATATTGTTTTGAAATCAATGCATGGGACAACTAGAGGTGAACAATTGTTTCAAATGGTTGCCTCAATTTTAAAAAGTTTATAAAGTGAATGGTCTCATTACATCTATGGTAGGTCGTGAAAAAGGACTCGTAGCTTTCATTAAAACTAAATTTAAGAAACATCTTTAGATACAAAAACATTAATTATGTGTCACTGTTTTCTTCATATGGAGAATTTCTGTCACTTAATGTTATAAGCTTGAACCCTAATAAGCCGTCTTTCAAGGAAATGTCCCGTAGAAACCAATGTAAATCGTCTGTTTTTGTAAGTCTATAAATCAATAAGACAATGTTTTATAATAAATTATATTGTAAATCAAACTTTTATACGTGATTATATGTAAGTCTTATACAAAAATAACATTAAAAAAGTAAGTATTAAATGATGAAACAAAGGAAAGATTCTCCTAAAGAAAAAAGAAAATACATTGAAATGAGATTGGGAGTCTAAATATATTAAAGTATCTAGCACCATTTTGGTGGAAGTATTTGGAAACTCGAGGTCCATAGTTCTCCATTGAAAGTTCTTAAGTTGATCATCTATGATATACATGCACAACTGCAAGGGTTTCCAATAATTATCAGTTTAATCTTTCTCATGAAATAACTAAAATAAATGTACGTAAGTATCTATAGGGATTTTATTTAACACCTGTAATTTATAAATTCTATTTAGTTTAGCTAGATTAGGGCAATTTTTTAAAATTGGCGTTTGTCTGTATTTGATTATCAGGATTTTTGAAACAATGGATAAGTGTATTTTAATAAATATATACCTCCTAACATTTAAAATGTTTACTTATATCCATGATTTTTATATTATTATACATGGATATAGACATGAATTAAACAGCTATAGAAGATATAACTTGTGGCGCGCACGTGATACTTCTCTTCTGAACATTTGCGCCCGTCGCACTATAAAATTACCCCACCCCTGCTGTGAAACATATATACTTGTAACAACCGCGATTTTTTCAAAAGAATATAAATAAAAATTTTGTAAATTTACTTTTCAAAATTAATTGAGAAATTACTCAAAAAAGCTGTTATTTAAAATACTATAGTCATTAGAAATACAAACTTTAAACTAGAAATAATAACAATTAAAAGCCCAACATTTTGATTTTAAACATACATGGGTATAAACAGAATAAATAAAGTTTGGTCCTGACGACGACAACGCTTGATACACCATTTAAAAAATACATATTTACTAATAAAATATCACATTGTCGCCAGTTTGCCAATGAGGTTTATAAAAAACATTACAATCACTGATCTGAACATACATTTAGACCAATGATCATAATTATGTTTATTCAGACTATGCACAATAATATGACTACCAAAATTGGACCTATCTCGATAGGCTATAAATCCATTATTATTTTCTTAGAATTGTATAAGCCTCGTTAAGTTGAAGTAAGTCTAGATTATCTTCTACCATCGAGCCATACACCGAGCCATCGCATAGCCTCTGTAACTCTCCGCCGCCAACTTCCCGGGTCTTTGCGAGCAGACCTCTTTTGATCTCTGAGCTGTATTCTTTATGTCCCTACTCAAAACATAACCAACATCCTAAAGGGCTCTGCTTCCTGACTACGTGTTTCCCGGAAACGCTCCAATATTTCTAAAATTTCAACAGAAATTACTACATCATCAATAAAATGAAGTAAAATAAGTAGGTTTTCCATCTTACTCATCCTAGAAACCTTGTTTTAGCAATGGACATAACAAATAATAAATAATCTTTCTCTTAAACGTGTTTACTATTATAAGAATATTAATCAATCTTAACATTGAAGATTTCAAAAACATGTTTGAACATAGAAGCCCAAGTGAAAATTAATTGAATCAACGAGCCACTATAACAAACTTGTTAAATTCAATTCCCTTGTCATCTTTTGCGTTCAAAGTTGATTGGTGTTTTGTTATGTAAAAAACAGTCCCATCATTGCTACAATTTTACTTGGTCAAAAAAAATTTACTTTACTAATTGTAATAAACATATTTAAAAAATATTCTTATATACCAACAACAAACACGGTCAAAAACAATGAAGGAAAGATGTTATGTTAATGTTGACCTCATATCAATCGTTAGCTATGTGCTTGAGGGTTAGCTTTTAGATGTTGGTGTTGTTTTATTTGAATTAATTTGAATAAGATAAACCTTATGTTAATTCAATGTATTTTTGTCCTTATATTAATCATCGTCTATGTGCTTGAGGGTTAGCTTTTAGATGTTGGTGTTGTTTTATTTTAATTAATTTGAATATGATAAACCTTATGTTAATTCAATGTATTTTTGTCCTTATATTAATCATCGTCTATGTGCTTGAGGGTTAGCTTTTAG
>JARUHE010143200.1:0-23665 GCA_031471125.1 Archaeomysis grebnitzkii | reverse complement strand
AGATACATAAGCAAAGATAAAACATAAACAGGTCAATAGGCAAATATATAATATAAAAAGTTAAATAACCAAAGAAAAAAAATAAAAATAAACAGATAAATAAGCAAGTATAAATCATAAAATATAAACAAATAAATAGGCAAAGGTGAAACATAAAAATAAACCGATCAAACATAAAAATAAACCGAAAAATAATCAAAGATAAATCCTAAAATATAAACAAATAAATAAGCAACGATAAAACACAAACAGATAATTAAGCAAATATAAAACATAAAATATATTCAAATAAATAAGCAAAGATAAACAGATAGATAGGTAAGTATAAAACATTAACATATAAATAAGCAAGTATAAAAGATAACATTTAAACAGATATATAAGCAAAGATAAAACATAAATAAGCAAATATAAACAGATAAATAAGCAAATATAAATATATAAACAGATAAATAAGCAAAAATAAAACATAAAATATAAACAGATAAATAAGCAAATATAAAATAGATAAATAAGCAAAAATAAACCTAAAATATCAACATATAAATAAACAAATATAAAACATAAAATATAAAAAAAATAAAGCAAGTATAAAACAAAGTATAAATAGATAAATAAGCAAAGATAAAAGCCTGAATGTAAACCAATATATAAGCAAATATAAAACATAAAATATAAATCTAGATAAACAAACAAACTTGGATAAAATCCAATAATTCGTTGATCAATAAAAATGTTTTTTAAATAGTTTGGATATAGAAAAAAACGTTTTCAGTTAGGTTCAAATTTAGAATAATCCTCTGTCAGCCAAGCAGGGTGAGAAATGAATATAATTTAGCTTCTTATTTTATAGTTTGAAGAAACCCACAAAACAAAAAAATATTTAAATATGAATTTATTTGTGTAAAAAAATGTTTCTTTCATGTTCTTATGTTGCTAATTACTGTTTGATATTAAGGATCATTTTATTGTTTTGTCCTCCAATTTACGATTGAATAAATCTATTTTGTTGAGACAAACAGAACAGCAATGCGATTATTACTTGATTGTGAGAAACAAATCTAGTGTATAGTGTAGCACGAATACAATAATGGATCGACAAAAGCACAAGTGAGGTAACCCACATTCAAATGCCATAGAGCTTACCTCACGTGTGCTATTGTCGATCCGGTAATGTGGGAGCCATGGAATATAAAATAAAATTGGCAAAAAAAATCCTTCAAAAAAAAAATATATTGTTTCTGAGGGGCAAGAAGATTCAATTCCAATAGAGTTAATATACACTTGGCATCCTTTGGCTCTCTTCCCTGCAATTATTCTAAGATAATGCGAATAATATGTTGGTTGAAAATAGATTCTGATTGAATGTAGATGTCTTTGGACGATTCATTTTGACATGCTTTCATGAACGATGTCGTTATTTAAAAATGATTTTCTCGTTTTGTTTCGTTCAGATGAAATGTAATTATCTGAACAACCTGTTGCTGAACCAATACCATTCACGTTTTATTATGTTATTGTTTTATATATTTTATTTACTTATCTTATTTTATTTTTTTTATTTATTTATTTTATTTTATTTATTTGTTTATCCTATTAAAATATTTGTTTAGTTATTTATTTTATCACTATATATTTATTGTGTTTTTTTATTTAATTATTTAATCAAGTTCTATAAAACAGAATAATATATTAAAATTTAATAAAATGAATTAAACCCCACAATAAAGTTGAATGAAAGTTATTAAAAAAATACAAAAAATTCCTGGGCACATTAAAAAGTTTTGACAGTTTTTAAACAAATTTCAGAAGTGGTGTTTGGGGGTTTAATTAATTCCATTGACATTTGAAAATAAATTATTTAAATAATAATCTTGTTCCTTGTATATGTGAAATGCGTTTGAAAGAGTGATAAAGTGTATCCTTGAAACACTTGACTAACTTTTATGTCTAAGATAGTCAAAATTTATAATCCAATTGACTAACCTTTGTTAACAGTGCCCACTTTTTTGTTGATTGAATCACAGGGAAGATAACAAAAAGTGTGCACTGTTAACAAAGGTTAGTCAATTTGATTTGTCAACTTGACTATCTTTGACATACAAATTAGTAAAGTATTTTCAGTGATGTATGTGCTTGTAACTTACAGCGTGTATTCAACCCTTAACTACGGAAATGAATATTTTGTCCTGCATATTAAATAGCATTTTCATTGTTAACTTCAATGTATTCTAGTCCTTACGGCAATTTTTACTTAGGCGTTAAGGTTATATTTTATATTGTGAATTGAATAACCTCCCATAAGAGAAACCAATGCATACTTAATCTTAATTTCCTTCTTACATTGCAGAAATAAAAGTGTTATTGAGCAAGTATTATTAACAGATTTTGTCGATAATAGTGCCATAATTTCACAACAAAGCGAAGGCTGCTTGGAAGGGTTTGAAAACCAGTTCCAGCATTGAAAGTAAAAGAAAGCAAAAGAGATTCATTGATCTAAGTGACTCAAATTAGTTCATTAGTTGTAGTCATTCACTAGCACATTTTGAGTATTTCTTATCCGTTGATATCACTTGAAAACAACCAATCCAATATATTAGGTCTTGATCCTTTATAGATCTGAATTCCACAGCACCTTACATTTACAGAATAATTTCCCTCCGTCGCCTAGCAACCAAGCACGATCTTCCCAGGACGACATCAACCACTTCACGTCATTTCCCCTCAATTCGCATCTTCACACACAGCGATTCGATCATCTTTACTTGATCGAACCGATCTTGGTATCAGTGACCCACAACCGAAACCTCACTTTCCCCTTAAGTGACTTGGACCAGCGGTTGCGTGACATCACTTTCCTAGCCACGCCCCCTTGTGTGCGCCACTTGCACCTGTCCACCCAACCAGTCACGACGGGTCCCATCGGAGCCGCCGCCACCCCCACCCACACCGCCAACATGGCTCCCCTGCCGCCACACAGCATCGTCGTGATGGCGAACAACGGCTACCACGCCATGCCCCAGGAGAGGTTCATCAACCGGGGCAACACAGGCCTCGTGTGCCACGGTGCGCGCTCGCCTGGCACGATGACCCCTGGCACCATGACACCCGGTCGCCGGACGCCCATTGCTAACAAGAAGTACTATGACATCATGGCGTGAGTATATTTTGATACTTTTTTCTAGTCTTGTATTGGTATTTCAGCGTAGATGTTTTGGTATTGGTTCTTCCGATACTTTTTAGTAATTATTTATACTTGTTTGTCAACATTTATGTTCCAACAAGTTTAAATGTTGTTCATGCAAGTCTCACTTTCTTCAACATTAGAAGGTAAGTAATTATATTTCAATGTTCCATTGTCAGTCTGGTTGACATAATGAAGTCTTGTTGTTCATTGTCTGGTTACCCTTCTCAGGTTGATGTCCGTTTCCTACAGGTTGTGACGACAACCTTCATGTTTTGTTGTTGTCAGTATTGTATGGAGCAAAAATAAGAGAAAATAGATTAAATTGTAAGATTATGTAAAATGAAAATTATATTGCGAGTTGTTGTTGGGTACCGACTAAAATTTTTGTTAATTTTTAAGTAGTTTTAACGCAAACATTTTTATGCAAGCAAAATTATTCTTAGGATTAAAGTTCTCCAAAACTAAATCAAAATTAGTTGTTCTTGCGTTGCTATTCTTAGTAATTGTAAATTGAAAATGTTTAAGAAGTTTTTTAAAAACTAGTTTTACAGCTTAGTTTGTTCAAGTTAAACTTGTTTTTTTCTTCATATTTTATTTGATAGTTGTTGCCAAAATTTAGTTTTAGACTTTATTACAGCTTTACTGTAAAGTTTGCTTTTCTGTTTGCTAAAAAACCTAAAATTGTTTTCATATGTTAAACATTTATACAACTCTAATGCTTTAAAAGTATTTAAAAACAATGTTTGAGATAATGTTTACATCAATTCCCAAATACGATTCATAAATGTATAGCTTCTGTAGGTAAAAATTAAATATAAAATAAAAAACTATGTATTGAATAAACTTGATGAAATCTTAACAAATAAAAGTGTAATTTTCTGTGCAATAATTTTAGTTTAGTTAAGTCAGTCATTTCCCATTTTCTTCTTGCTGCCGAAATAAAAGCTCGTTTTCTGTGCAATGAAATTTATGGCTGGCTTCAAAATCTCTTGATAACTTTATACAATGTTAAATAATTTCTTTCACACAGATGTTAATATAAATTTATGAAAGAAACTGAAACTGAAAAGAAACAAAAACTCCATAAAGTGTTAAACATCAAAACCAGATGATGTTTAGATAACGTGATATAGTTCCAGCTCTCTGATTGGCTGTAATATCGGTGACGTCACGGCCAACCAAACCATGGTGCTGGTAGTAAACAATGTTTTGTGAATGAATTTCTATTATTATTGTTGTTGCTCTGCCGTGACCACCACTACTACAACCACAACCTCCACCAACAACCACCAAGTCTTGAATGTGAATAAAGTTTGTGAAGAAATATCTGCGTTGCATATTAATTCGATTTCGCTTCACTTGGGCGTTCAAGAAATTTTTGTGGACATTTATGTATTGATCTATGGAGGGCTGAAGCAAGTGTTTCTATCCTTTGATGTTGCATAGACTACGTTGCAGTTTTCTTTTCCATTCCTCCTCATTCATCACGTTTGTGCATTTTTAATTCTAGTTCCACTTTCCTTCTTTCTATCTTCTTCTTATCCTCGTTCTCTCGTCTTCCTCAATTATACTTTGTTATATAACGGATTGTTTACATTTTTCTCTTCATTTACAAGTTTCAATATAAAGAAAAACTTTGCAACGCTAAGAAATCAATTTGTATTTTATAGAGCAAGTTTATCATGAACATTTATTTACATTTAAGACTGTTAGGTTTTATCTTTTCTTTTTAGTGTCGCCTATAATGGCAGCAATTTGTTTTGTCTCTTATATGTGGGAATGTAATTTATTTAAGAATTACAAATTATTTTAATGGTGCAAAATAAAAAAACATTTGAACTAGATGAAATTTGTTCTCCCATTTTAAAGTTTTATTTTTAATAAACAATCAAAATATTGTCCATAATTGTGGGTGTTCTCATAATATGAGCAACACCTTTTTGATTATATCTTTGTTTTTTAATTTTTTTTTAAATAAATGTGAAATTAATGATAATTTAATGTTTCAAAGAAGTTGATTTTTATATTTGTTTGTATTTACGAAATTATTTTCTATCCATTGAAGAATAGTTTTGTTAATTTGTTCCAAACAATAACCGTAATAATACTAGTAATAGTAATGATAATAATAATTATAATTATTATTATAAGGACAACATTATATTTTTATTTAAATATTCTCAATTGTAAATAAGTTATTATTTCCATAGTTTTTCATTTATTGTAGATGGTTGTTTTTGCACACCAGAAGTACCTTAGCCAAGTTATTAGCCAGCACTGCACCATCTAGCATTACTCAGACCTTCATTGTTGAGCGAACAATAGGTTGGATTCACTTTCTGCAACAGACTAAATATTTACTTTGTCCATTGTGGTCTTATTTCGCCCTTTCCAAATTCCTTTCATGGCTGTCTGATGACGAGGATGGCTACCAGGATAACTTGCCGATTGTATGTTTTGGCGTCTAGGTTTAGGCCAGTACTGATGTAACCTTTTTGATGCGCGACGGCCGGTTCTAACCGGTATTCTGTTCTTGGGATTGGTACAAACATGTAGCTCTTGGGGGAAGTAGAGGATCACTTGAGGGGTACTAATCACATAACCGGGTGGTGATGCATAATCTGGTTGCATGGCTTCATATAACCAAACAATGAGGCTGCAGTGAACAAAAGTGAGAGGATGCTAAGCACAGGTTGCAGATTACACCATTATCAGTTGCCCACATATGCTGCGAAGGTCAATTTGTTCAATGAATTCAGTTGTTTTTTGTTATAATTGATTGCAACAATAATTTTTCAAGACTTCAAACAAGTATTATTAACATTTTAAATAATAATACTAATGATATAATTATAGAACTATTTTTTTTGTTAGTTTTACTATTATTTCATTTAGACTGAAACATTATGTATAATTAAAAATATATATTGATTTCCGTCTATGTTTATTTAGCTATAAATCATGACTAAGGCAATTCGAAACTTATCAGTTTTGCTTATCATTGCTTAATCAATTACATTTTAGATACAAATTAATGAGTTAATGATTTCCTTGTTCTCAAAGATTTATTTTAATTGTTTAACATTTTATAATTTTGCAAGTCAAATTAGATTAAAGGTTAATTATTTTTTGTATTTAATAAACTAATTTATTTATGTTAAGCATTCAAACAAAATTAAGAGATTAGGCCTACTTGTTTATTATTATATTGGCATAACAATATATCATTAAATTATTGTAATATTAAGTTTTATTATATTGGTATACTAGAAGTTATTATTATATTGTTGTTATGATAGTTATTATTTTCAGTATACTACTATAATAGCAGTAATTGTTATGGTAATTATTACGAGGCCTATAATAGTTGTTACTATATTAATATTGTTATAATAATTTTTAATTAATAATAATAATTACTAGGAAATACTACGAATTTATTAATCGACAATTAAATGTATCCTTGTGACGAGTGCGTGAAGTACTCCTTTGTACGGTCCTGCCGTGCTTCTGTTTTCTGCTTAGAGGCGAAATCGGTGGACATTTTGTCGACTGATGACGTCACGCGTCGTTCGTGAGAAGGAACAACAACACTGCGGGCCCCGTAGCGAGCATGTCGTGTGACACCTGTATTGATTTGTAATGTGCATGCGCTATGCTGGGCCCTGCTCTGCCTTTCTCTCTCTCTCGCTGGTTCGACTGACTGAACGTACAATGGAAGTTCAGTAAGTGTCGTGCGATATAATGGTTGCAAGCCCTCCATGCATTTTTCTCTGTGATCTGTTCTAGTGAAATAAACCTATCTCTCCGGTTTTTCTCCTCTTGAACCTCTCGCTGCTACACCAATCCGTCCTTTTCTACACTTTGAGAAGCCTTATTTACGGTGAGAGTGCTGTGAAACCCTTAATAAACATGCCTTGTCCGGATATGTACGAAATGAGCCAAGACTATTACGGTGGCTATGTGAAAAATATGCTGGCCAACACTATTAGGTAAGGCGAAAAAGTATTTAAGTTATCTGAACAAGTTCTTATTTCAACAGATTTTATCTAAATTAAAACAAATTAAAAGTTAATTTTCTTCGATGTAGAAATGCGAATTCAGTTACTTTTCTCCATTCTCCATTTTGATTTCAACCTTCAAGCAAACATTTACAAAATAAGGTCATTCGACTGGTAGAAAAATGCATTTTTCATTGAATTCGATGTAAAAATGATAAAATATCATTATGTTTACGTAAATTGATATTAAGTATCTAATATTTTTGAGTTTTCAATTAGCGATAGAATTGAAACTTGTTTTATTTTTTCGTCATTTAACAACAGATGGTGTACAGCTGGGTTGAATAGCTTGCTTCATGAATGTTCTGGAAAGTACTAAGTTCACACAAACAACTCGTAATTTAAAGAACAACATAAAGGGCAAAACTTTACTTTAGATCCCTAAAAAAAGTACTAAAAGTACTGAACATAAATAAACATTAATATCGCACTTATTTTTCACTTATTATTATATAACTTACCTGACATAACCTAACCTAACCTAGCATAAATCACAAATAAAAGTTAACATTTAACAAATAAAAACCTCTCTAAATCGATAGTACTTTTTTGTTAAAGTTGCTAAATTTGATTAAGGGATCTAAAGTAAAGTTATGCCACATAAAGGTTTTACCTAACTAAGGTTGAACATATCCCTTCACCACATTCTTGGTCAGTTAGGTGTTGTACTTTCTGCTGTTTTGTAACAGATTATTCAGTACAGTGTCGATAAATACAAATCAGATGGAAAGGGCGAAGAGAAATGAAGAGCTTTAACATCACGCGACCTGTGACATTTAAAGTTGTTCAACTCATCGAATGTTTGATTATAGTGTTGCAGTAAAACACAATTGCAATAACACAACTAGTGATTTGATAATGTTGGAAAAACCTAACTGCTGGTTTTGTTCATCTAAACCGGAGTGACATTATTACTGACATATTCTCAGTTTTGGGTTCCTTGAGGATGCTGATTATTTTTCTTTAAAAAATGCCATTTAGAGAAGTTTTTCTTAAAAATCATCACACCGGCGATATTTTCCCCAAAATTTGGTTTTGTAAGCCGTAAGGACACAACCAAAAATAGGCAATTTATCACACCCTGACCTAAACTATGGCTTTATTGTTATGTAAATCAAAAGAGCAAGTAAAATAATATACTCTGCTAGATTACCAAGACAGTCATGTACCGAAATGACCTGGCGTTAAGTTATCAGTGTACATATAATAACGAATTGAAATAAATCATTGTATTAAAAAAAAGTTATAATAAATTCTTAGTAAAGAAACCAAACTTATTCTTTTCAATTCTTTGAATACCTTAACCCTATAACGTTGATTTAAAGAAAGCTTTACAATCCATAATGACTATTTTTAAACACATTGTAATGCATTTCGATCCTTGTGATTATAACTGTCCAGACATTATAGGGTCAAAAATTTGATGACCGACGTATGTTTCAGTTAGATTTTCCTAATTTAGAATGATTAAAACATTACTCAGTTGATAAAGAATAAATTAAACTATGTGAACATTAATGTTTTAACTTTTCAATAACATCGTTAGTTGTTTTGCTAAAATGTTCAACTGTTTTGATAAACACTTGGTAAGAATGTAAACATAATTTTCTTCGACATTCTTTCTCTAATGTAATTGCATTTCACTACAGTCTTGTGACCCCGGCAGATTTTTTTCTATGTGTTCAGCGTCCTACACACTTACATTTGATGGTTATTTTAGATTAGGTATTTTATTTGAGGTTGTCCATGCTTCTACAGGAGAGCAAAATAATCTTTCGAAATATCGTTGGTAAATATATTTGGGTGTTAAAGATTTTATGACTTGATTCATAATTATAATTGCTAGTCTTATGCAAACAAGATTATGATATAATTGTAATTATAAATGATGAAAGTGGTTATGATAAAATATTGACAATACGTTTTACATGATATAATGTAAACGATTGTGATAATACAATTGACTAGTATATACTATTCACTTATGTTATTATTATAAGTCATAATAATTTTTTGATTAAGCACCTAAACGGTTCCTTTATTTACACCATCATGGACTGAAATTTGACAATATGGAATGTGCCACAAAATAATTCGTATTTGGAAAAGACATCTTCGTGTGTGTCTGCGTGCATTGGCATTCGAAGAAAGCCTTGATCTCTAGCTTATATTGATTTATTTTCATTGGCCTTGGTGCTGTATTGGAAATCGTTTTTTTAATTAAACACAATTTGGTGTCATGTGTGTGTTGACTCCCCAATAATGTGTTTGCCAAACTGTGTTACAATGATGCCTAGGTATAAATAAATAAGATGCAAAAGCTTATTCTATGTGTAGGTGATATTCTTAATAAAATATTTCATAGGGCCTAGTCTCCCATTGTTAATGAAAGCTATTATTTAGGGTGAGAATATTTATACAGTTTCGAAGTGGACCTCTTTCTTAAATAAGTCAACAAAGAAGAGTTTTAACACCTACAGAAGTGTTAAAAACTAAATATGTGCACTAAAAATGCTATACAACAAAAATTATATCCACGAAAAATGTAAAGAATACTCTCATGTATAACAGAGTATCAGAAAGGAATGCATTTTTGTTTAGGATTTACTTTTTATCTTCTCAAACCCACAAATTGTAAGAGACCTATTTCTACTTTAGTACAATCTAAAACAGAGCAAACACTGAAAACATTTGACTAACTTTTCATGTCTAGGATAGTCAAAATTGACATCAAGTTGACTAACCTTTGTTAACATTGCATATTTTTTGTTGATTCAATCAAAATCGTATCACATTGTCCATGCGATACGGTTTTGATTTAATAAAAATAAAATGTTGCACTGTTAACAAAGGGATGTCAGTTTTGACTATCTTTAACATACAAGTCAAGTGTGTTCAGTGAAGATTGGAACCTTTAGTCACGTGTTCTACAAATAAGGCTTCGAAATAATCGATATCGCAAGTGAATAATTAAGCTGTACTAATTACCCTGATTGTGGTATACAACAATTAGTTGCTATTGTGACCATATTTATCGGTTAAACATTTGATAACAATATTTGTCCTGAATACCATTGGTTGGAATGCACATTTGTGCTTTAAGGCTCGTTAGTTTTGACTGACGAATTTTTGCATGCATGACAATACATGTTCAGCTGCTTTGATGTAATAATAATTTGAATATTTGTCATATGAAATACAAAAAAATATCAAGTATAATTATTTATTTAATAAAACAAATTGAAATACAAAATCTAAATGATTATTAAATGAAGAAGATTACTAAATGTAAAAAAGTATTGGATATAAATAATTATGAAATACAAAATACAGTAGCTGCAACGTATAAAAATAATTATGAAATGTATTTTGTTACAGTTATGTATTGTTAAAGCAGTGCATGCCAAATATCTTATGTCAAACATTCTTTCTTCAATAGGATGTTTTGAAGTTGTTTGTCTTTTATTTTGGTTAGACTAAATGACGTTGGGTGAGGGTAGAAGGAAAGTTGTTCCAACATCCTCACTTTATTATCAAACACTTTTTATTCCACATCCGGTATCGTGTTACTGAAATGAACTTCAGACATTTGTCATAAGCTAAGATGCGTTGACAGGGAGAGCACGCATCAAATCCCTTTATGTATCTCGGCGATAACTTCAGCATCCATACTTATGTCTTAATATTTATTGGTTTGTTGGGCAGTATTAAAGTATTTACAATAACTTTAACACCGACGGAAAGGTTAGTATTTTGAGATATTTCTCTTCACCCTCGAGGATATTCATCAGTATTTCATAATCTCATGAAGTCCAGTGATCTTTGCTGAAGCTGTTATCCACACAACTAGTTTCTGTTGCTGACTAACAAATGGTTTATTTTTGTTACTATTGTGTCATTATTACTTCTGTGACATTTCTATTATATTATTTGATTGCATTTTATTATCATTGTTATTATTATTAATATTAATGTTATATTGTTGTTTCAAATGCGTTATCGCTGTCCTCTTTTAATCACCACACATAGTTGGTAAGTCTAGATTAATCTGTAATATTCATATTATAAATTTTTATGTTTAATAAATACTTGAAATAAATATTTTTTTTCTATTTCAGTGCATCATCGGCCAGTACTGTTGCCATTGACAACAAAATTGAACAAGCTATGGTGAGTGTAATTTATTTTGTGTTTGAGTTAAATTATAATTGAGGTATGTCATGATCATCACATGGCTCAACTTTGTAAAACATTTTGTTTTATTTGCGTGTTTCATTCTTGTTTTTACAAGTTGATATTCGAGATTATGTAGAATAATTCAATGGTTTTGTTAGACAAGAGTTAAAGAAATATGGCCATAAAAACTTCCTCAACGTAGAATTTGTTGTTGCTAGGTTATAATGGTGCATCATACGAATAAATTCTCTTTATGGCATAGAGGAGAGAGAGAGAGAGAAATAAGGCAGCGAATAGTTTGGGAGAAGTTAATCACTACGGGAGTATCCACTTTCAGGGCT
The DNA here is from genome assembly GCA_031471125.1 of Archaeomysis grebnitzkii. NCBI lineage: Eukaryota > Metazoa > Arthropoda > Malacostraca > Mysida > Mysidae > Archaeomysis > Archaeomysis grebnitzkii. Next base: position 11,900 of record JARUHE010143200.1, on the reverse strand, counting down.
CTACTCCACGACCTCTCCGCTGTTCCACCAACTTATGAAGTTCTGTTCTTTGTTCATCTTTTCGCGCGTTTATTTTCTCTTTCTGTGAATGAAGTAAATTAAAGTTTGTCCAACATTTGGAAAGCTTCGTTGTTTTGTTCTTATTTCTGAAATAAAAATACATTGAGCTGCTTATTTATAGTTTTAAATTTCTACACAAAAATTGAATGTAATTTAATATATTTGTTTTTTCTTATTTCTTACAATCCTGAGTTATTTGAACTGAATTTTCAAATGTACCGTTTCTGTATTTTACTTTTATTATTTTTCTCATTGCTGTACTGATTATATTTAACCATACTGATCACATTTACCATGAGAATAAAAGTTATGAAGTCTATCTAATGTATTTGTGAAGAGGTAATCAACGAAGATTCTAGAATGTTTTGCCACGTAATAAACTCTACCTCGCACCATATAGAAGCCAAGAAAACAGGTGAATGTTCGAGAAGTGTTGGCATATCTCGGGTAACATTAGTTTGACTCTAGAGATGAGATTGTTTGTTTAACCTTTTAAAACCCGATTGGTTATTCCAATAAAGATTAATCCGTAATTACCGCCATCTTGAATTTCCACCAAACCTCGAAAGGTTAATAAAGAGATGTTTGTTTTTCTTCACAATTTGGCGCTGACTACCCTCAGGATGCAGTTGCGGGCGTCAGGGCGTCAACCTGTTTCTTGTTTAATCGAGAATGGTCTTATGATAGTGGTTGTCTTGTATTTTATTGTTTAGTTATTTTTATTGTTTGGGTATTTGGTGTGCATTCATGTCAGCCGCTCTTCTATTTTTTTCCAAAGGTCATTTTCATAATTTCAGTTTGGTCAAAACAAATGTCTAATATTTTACTCCTACATCCACACGCATCTCTATTTAATATTTGTTTCTTTAAAGGGATATACAAATCAAACTGGTTTGCATTTAAATCAACTTTTAAGAATGTTTTACCTCTGCAACGTAAATGTATAAAGTTGACCAATATTTAAATTTGAATTTACAGAGATTTTACAAACATCTCCCTAGCTTAAAATTGACCTTAAGTTTTTATTATAGTTATTATTATTAAAGATTGTTATTAGCACAATTATAATTGTTATTTAACATATACAAGTGAATTTTTTTAGAGCGATTTAATCTATCGATTTATAAATTGTAGAAATCAAATCTTTTAAATCCATAATTAATTTAAACACAAACAGGAGAATTGCATTAGCGTTGTAATGTATTTTGTTTCAAGGTTTCTTTTCTTGAATTCTTCAAGATAGATATTTTCTGACTTTTTGATAAATATAAAAGTTTAAAATTGTTTTTCAGCTGGTTCGCGTTTTGCTATGTGGTGTTTTATCTTACTTTTGTTTATAATATCATACGTTAACCATCTTAATGTTGTGCGAAATGTTTGGATTCGCAAAAAAATGCCAAAAACATTTTATTAAAAAATTAAACACTTGCAAGGGAGTTAATTTCGTTTAAGCATTTTTAATTATTTCAAAATAAAAACGTAAAATAAATGATAATCAATGAAACTTATGTTTGATTTGTTTCAGTTTTCCATAAAAAAGTGTTACTATGAACGAAGTTTGAAAACTGTAATTAAGTTTGTTTTGTTATGTGAAATATTTATTTACCAAATCCAATCTGATTTAACCTTGAGTTAAAAATAACCATTCAGTGCCTTTTGAGAGGTGGTTTAAGGTGTGTAACTCCTAACGTTATCTCAAGGGTGATTTATTTGGTTGTTTGCTAATGCAAAGTGGAGTATCTCGGACTATTCAGCGGTGTGCCAAACACAGGATAAATAACGGAATTCATTGCATACCGGAACGACAGCTAGAGTTGTTTCCAATGTTAAATTTAGTGAATTTGTCCATATGGCTCAAACTTCATGCACTGGAGGATTACTGTAGAAGAAGTTGCATTGGATACAATCAGCAAAGGCTTCAAGACGATGGGCTTGTCTATGCACCTAGTCAGCGATTCGTAATTAGTTGAAATGTTTTCATTGTAGAAATATAAACACAAAATGGCGACACATCCTTCATGCCACGTGGAACAAATTTTATTCATACATCCATATCTTGAAATGTTTATCATCGTCGTTATTTATAGTCCCGTCGTTGATGTTGTTGTTTACATTATTTGATCGTATTTATTATTGTACGAAGTGGTTCATTCACCTTACTTTAAATCTATTTTGATGTATTTATTTTATTCTGTTAGCTTCATTTTAATGGGTTGTTTGGCAGTCTATGCTGATTAGATGAACTGTTGACCCGTTGACATTTTGTGGTGGTATTTAGTATTTATTTTTTCATATAAAAAAATGTTTATTTATTATTTCCATTGTCTTATTAATCATAGTTATGTTACATGTAATTTGTAACTGCATTTATTAAATAAATAATACGTCGTGCTCGATTAATATTTCATCTGCATTTTATTGGTTTAAAGCTTAGACCAACTAGACGAACACCTGAGTAGAACATTCTTTGAATTTGCTCATTTGAATTGCGTTTTAAATAAATGTTAAAGTACGTGGTAATCTGAGGTGTTGCTGCTGTCTAATGGCGGGTGGTGCATTAGATTATTCATAATTTATTCTTTTTAAAATTCAGAATTGTTTGTCTTTTTTATTCACCAATGGGAAACGTTGATGAACGTCATAATGTTACCAAAATATCTTTAAAGTTTTCTTTTGACTTCACTAATCCAGCTCTGTAACATACCCTTGTTAATTCTTACGGTTGGATATTTATATTTTTTTTATCTTACATAAATCCACTGGTAAATAAAATATATTGAACACCCTTTATTTGAGAGTTTTCTCTATAATTGATATTTTTAATTAATGTATTTTACTTTTCTCATTTTGACAAATCCACGCAATATATTTTAAGAAATATTTCGCTACTTAGTACGCTGCATTACCATATACCAATAACAGTGATACCAATAACAAAAATAATAATTGATAATAACTAATAAACTACCTCATGAGAGTGGAAAACTCCATTTGCATTGGCCAATGAATGCGAATGTTTTCCTACTTTCTCTCTCATGAGATACCGAGCAGCATCATCTCTATTTTTAGCACACCATCACAACATTCACTTCGCTTCGCCAATCTCGCGGTTTCGCCTCCATAGAGTTCATTTTCACAATGTTTTTTTTCATGGGGTTTAAGGATGTTTGTGATTTTTTTTATTCTGATTGTTTTTTTGTGATTTCTATAAACTGTTTGATTTGCAACATATTTTTCTGTTATTATTTCTCGAATTCTTAAAGCTTGGTTGTCATGATTTTGTTTTTCACTTCACCATATGGTAGAAAATGTCGGTTTTGAGACCTTTGCTATTTCAATCACACATTTATTTTTGTTTTAGTTTCATCTAACGAGTGCCATGTAATGTATTCAAAAAAATAGTAATTAACTATTATTTTCATCAGTTGATTAGCTACTTTGTCCTCTTGCATATTGTATAATAATTGGATCGATAATAAGTTAATAACACAAGTGAGGTAAATTCTCTTGATTGAATGTAGGTTACCTCACTTGTGCTATTGCCAATCCAACTATTACATGCATACATAATTTCTGTAATTACTCGTCAATAAAAGGCAAATTGAAAATTATGAAAACAAATCTAACTGAAAATATAGACGTGACTTCCACTGAGATTGATCTTCATGTTGCCTTTTGTTCATTCAAATACTTGTTTTATCTTTATTCAATGTTTTGTCTCCTCACTACACAACCTAGTCACCCGTATCTGAAACATACAATCGTTTTGAAATTCAGTAAACGATGCTGGTTTTCTTGTTGTGGTGCTAGTCACTCGAGCCAGGCTTACTGTGTTTAAGAGTGGACATGACCCTACGCCAGAGGCTCGCGAGTATTCACAAAGAGCGCAGTCAAACAGTTGCTTAGGGTACACATCACTCTTATTAATCTTATGCGAATGGGCCTAGATAGGTTGAGCTTGGTAATACCAGACATATAAAACTGTCAAGTATTATTATCATTATTGGTTAATAAAATAGTAACATTTTTATTATTATTTAATAAAATACTATTATCATTATTGGTTAATAAAATAGTATCATTATTATTGGTTAATAAAATAGTATTATCATTATTGGTTAATAAAATAGTATCATTATTATTATTATTGGTTAATAACATAGTATCATCATTATAACTTAATAAAATAATATTATCATTATTAAATAAATAAAAAGTAGTGCATTTGTTGTTGTGGAAAATGTTTCAAGTTTTCTTTTGGTTCTCACTGAAAGAAAAACATTTGCTTTCTTGTTTACATTCCCGGATGGAGCTGAAGGCTGGACACCGAATTACTTATTTATCATTTATCTTTTGTCCTCCATTTGATAATTTTCTTTGTCTTCTCCTTCCTCTTCTGTTTCCTCCATTTGCTTATTGTCTTTGTCTTCCCCTTCCTCTTCTGTTTCTTCCATTCGCTTATTTTCTTTGTCTTCCTCTTTTGTTTCCTTCACCCATTCTTTGTTATCTGGTATATTATTTCCGTGTCTGGTTATCCTGCTTTTCTTTATTCACTCAAGATTTCTGAGGCTACAGTTCATTTATTTCGATCATTCTGTCAATTTTTTACAAGTTCTCTTGGATGATCTTAAATTAATTTTATGGATAGGAGTTAAGTTTACAAATTTTTATTGATAATCTCACTGAAGATATTGGATTTGCATTGATAAAACACCGTTGTTAATTAATCTTGAGAAACATTCCAGGCTAAGTGAAAGTAATTTTGTTTTTGCTAGTCTTATTTGAATTGTTTTGCTATATTTTTATACTGTATGTTTGTGATATATTTTGGATAACTTTAAAATCAAATATGCTTTAAATTAAAAAAAATTATAGCTAGTAGTTTTAAAAGTATTCAGTTTTTAAGTAATTTAAAAAATATCTATTTTGATAAAATTTTTTTTTTCTTCTATCGAATAATCTTTATTTTGATTAAAAAACAAAAATGACGACTATGAATTATTGATTGGAATAATTTAATTCCGATGATGAATTATTAATGATGGTGGTTCTCTCTTCTCATTAGAGTTTTTGTCCCAGTTTTTTTTCTTCAACACGCAGGTAGGCTTATGCTAGGTACAGCACTGTATGTGGTTTATCGCTGAATAGTCTGCGATATCTCATTAGTCTGGTGGTTGGAGTAATTGAATGCAATGCATTGCCAGGGTTAGGATAGGTTTTCTTGTTTCAAGGTTTTGTCTGCGTTGGGTTGTCTGCTAACTTACTTTTCCGTTCTAAAAAAAATACATCGTAGTTTTGGTGCAAATGAAGCCACGTTTTCCACATTTTTCGGTAAAACTGGCATCTTTAATCTATATGATGGCACATAAGGTTTATTTTTTATTTGTATGATGGTACTTTAAAGTTATTTAGACACCATATAGCTATTTTTTTATTGGATGATACGTTATGGTTAGTTAGACATTACAGCAGATACTTTCTTATCGATTTGATGGAACTGTATGGCAATTTAATGCGTAAACGATACTTTTATTTTATGTGATGGAACTGTATGGCAATTTAATGAGTAAATGATACTTTTAATTTATGTGATGGAACTGTATGACAATTTAATGAGTAAATGATACTTTTAATTTATGTGCTGTCAAATCCTAGTACATAAATCCTCGCCTTCCTTCGCCGCACAAATAACATATTCACCGTGCGCGACGTTGTTTAGAATAATAAGATTTGATATTTTATCAACTCTGAAAGTCAAAAATGAATTATTTATCAGACGTCTGTGTTAGCATTGATGTATTTACTTTGCTTACATAATTCAGTTTTTTAATACGTCGTTCAGTTTGGAAAACCTTTTGGGTTTTTATACATTAATTAATTATGCTTCTGTACATGCAGAATGCCACGAACTGACCAATTCATCTAGATCCTCCGAAAACCAAATGTTAGACATTTTCTATAGCTTAAAGGATTTTTGTGAAATCTTTAAAACTTTCAGTTATAACATTCTGTCAGTTGTATGTTTTTGTATGTCTGTGTAAATTATATATAGTACGTGAATAACGTGATATCTTGTTTTTTGTATAGACAATAATAAAATGCATACATAATTTTGTGTACATGCATTGTATTAATTTTATCAGGGACAATACATGATCATTTTACATAAAGTCACAAACTACCAATGCAATGCTTTCATGGCGCAAATGATCAACTGAGTGACCTACTTATTCTGTCGCTAGTCTAGATAATAATAATAATAAAATAATGAATTTATTGCCATTGATATCAGACACACCTTAAATTCACAAATATGATTGTCTGATAAAGTCTGATTGTCTTAACACTTTTAATGACGAATTTTTTTAAATCATTCACTGACCAAAAGTTTATTTTGTAGCCATTAACAGGAAAGGATATTCAAAAGTTAACTTTGTTTCAACCACCTCCACCATTCCCATTATCTCACCAACGGTTGTCCATTTGATTATGTCATTGCTTGGGGCAACACTGATTGTTTTTGATCCATTGTCTTTGTTGCCAAGGGCATCAACTGAGCCGTTGGTTTAGCAAATGATCACTGTTGACCATCCAAAACGTGTTATTTGTTATCTTCAATACTAATTTTTATACATTTCGGTCCTTATTGTTATAAATGATCAGGCATTAAGAAAATACAATCATATATATAGCATTATGGTTTCATCGCTGCTCTGCCATTTTTCTAACCTACAAAATGAAGGAAGAATATGACAAATGTGTAACAAGAATAGCCTGGGTGGATGTTAATGTCAACCAGCAGTTTAGATACAAGAAAGAAGTAATGTATACATTACGTGAAAGTTTAAATTAGTATGGAAATCTCAATTTTTAAGGCTTCAAGTTACATTAAAGATCTTTAGGTTTTTCTAACGTATTGTATTTAAAAACACTGCTAGGTTAATGCTAGGTATGTTTTTTCATGATGTATTCCATTTAAGAGATTGCTAGGTATGTGGTTGCCATATTTCATTCATGTGGGACTTATTGCAACAATTCAGTGTTGTTTGTCATTCCAGTGGATTTTTTTTAATTCTTGGAATGATTTATTTTCTTATCGATTTCATGCTACACGAATACATTACGTTGAAGCAAATGTCCCAAATGTGGGTCTATATTCGTTGTCTTGTTCTATAAATCGGTCAATATTTTCCTTCTGGAATTTATTACTGTAGCTGAAGTATTGGAAGTACATCACAACCAACACTTCAATAACCTTTATTGAACGATGTCTTATGACATTTCGAGATGAACTTGGTTTTATTTTTTTTCCGTTTGCATTGATAAACATAACCACGCAATGCGAGACAAAACACTGAATAGTCTTACGAAGTTGATGCAAAATATATTCTCATGGCCCGACTGGCAACAGTGGATCGAAATGTGTTTATTCGTCGATATTAAACCGCAAAATTATTGATGAAAATTTGTGAAATTTCAGCAAATGTGATTATTTTTATCTCTAATAATATTTTAGATCTCGGTGAGATTAAATTACAATTGATAATAAGAAAGATTTTGTTTTGTGCTATTGTACAAATATAATTAAGCCAACTATTATTACTTTATTCCAGTTGTTATAGTTAGTTTTCTGTTATTGATTTTTTAATGTTGCACAAAAAGTGAAATGTATAAACATACAGCGCTTAGTAACCGTGTGGATACGGTGCTGCTCCTCATTGGCAGAGTAAATGTGGAATTGTCAATAAATCGATGGCAATATCGAATGAATCTCTCGCTAATCAGATTTGTTCGTCGAAAGTTGGTTTGTTTGACACGAAGCTGAACAAACAATTGACCTTCCAAGCAAAGAGATTTGTGGTTAAAAAGGCATTGAAATAAATATGTTTTGAAATATACAAATAGGAAAACCATTCCAGTTGAGAATACCCGATGGTGGAATGTTGCATGTGAATCACTTTGGTTCATGAGGAGTGATGGTTACATAGCCATGCGGGAACTATGATCCTCAAAGAAGGGATCATAATTTAAGGCTAATAAATTGTCGGTCGTCAAAGCATTAGAAAAGACGTTGTTATAGAGAAACAATCATTTGGATCGATAATATGAAAAGTAAGGTAACCCACATTCAAATAACATAGAACTGACCTCACTTGTGCTATTGACTGTCCATCCATTTAAGGTTTTTATGTGGGTGTTCATACGTGGAATAACATTTATTATTATTATTATTATTATTGCTTTTATTATTATTATTATTGTTGTTTTTATTATTATTATTGTTATTATTATTGCACTTGCTTGTCCTTCATGAGGTGGATACATGCAACCAAGCACGAGTGTTTAAGTGGTTTCATGGAAGACGCTATTTTTTTTGTAGATTACCACGCGTTGTTTATGTCGTGGTTCCACCGGACTGAATAGTTGTGGCGACTCTAGAGCTGAATCTTTTTAACCTTTTATGTTTTTAGTTCAGGTTTGACTTTGATAGATTGAAGCTGCTGGGTACCCACATGGTGCAGGGCAACGACCAGGTTATTGGTGGCCTCAGATAACATATTTTGACAAAAGGCCGAACAGTCCTTTCAGTTTCGCTCTTCAAGAATTCACTGACCTGGACCCGGTTTAATGATTATTATTATCACAATAATAGTAGTTATGCTAATACAAATTCTTGAAGTAATTATAATAATAATGCGAGAAAAAATGATGTTTGAAGTACTAATAATAATATGTGAAGTAATAATAACAATTCGTGAAGTAATAATAAAAAAGAATATGATAATAAAAATGTAATAATTATCTTTTATTATGTAAAAAATATTTAATTTTCAACTGAACTTGCTTTTTCACCTTCATCTCCGATATTTATGCTTGTACGAAGCATAAAGTCTTGCAATTAATGACATCGTTACATAATTATCTGTCAAAGACGAACATAAAGAATGGTTTTCTGTTGCTATGCCAGTCCTGACATCGTTATACCTGCTGGGTTTATTTTTAAATGCACTTAATGAAACCTAACACCTTCATCATCATTTATATTCCATTGTGTTCTTTGTATTAATTATTATATTATGTTTTTATATTATATTATAATATCGTTATAATATATTATATTTTTATATTATTATATATTATATAATTAATATTATTCGTATTCCATTGTTTTGTTCTTTGCTTTAATGTTTTATTTGTTCTATCGCTGTCATTGTCTTGGTTTGAATAATTTGTGAATTCCATTTTCATTCTCTGGAATATTTGCAGTTTTTTCCTGCTGTAAAATAATTGCACGAGGCACGTATGACAATATTAAATATTCTTGGTCAGTTGAGGCAACTGAAAATTTATTTATCTTTATTCTTAAAATATGTTTTGTCCTGCATACTGAATAGTTTTTTTTTGTGGATTTCTACTTCTAAGTTGTATTTGTGTTCTGGAAGTTTTTTATTTAATTTTTTTTTATAAAATTCGGTGTAAATTAGATAAAGCCAATCTAAAAAATGCGTTGCATCGCAAAAACTACATACAATCAGGCAAACTTGGAAATAAATTGTTTTAAAAATATTATATCTTTGAAATTGGATTTTCTTTCTTTTAATATAACTTAAAATGTCGTAAAAAGCTAAAAATTTGTCTAAAAGAAAACTGTGAATGTAGAATTTTGTTTTAAAACGCGTAAATCTTATTAATTTGAATATGGAGTTCTTTATTTTTTAGAAATGTAAAATTTCATTGATATGATATCTGTAATGTCCGTAGATTTATTTCACATAACATTTTCCCATTTATATTTTTGGTTCTAAGTTAGAAACTTTAATATTTCAACTTCAATTAAATGCTTAGTTTATATTCCCTTTTATTATTGTTATTCAAACTTTCAAAAGTTACTTATGTTTCGTCATTATTGTTTTGGAAACATAATTTAAAATAACAAATTTGCTGTGAATGTAAAACTGATATTGAATTTTGAAAACAACTTTGAAATGATGATTATTATTATTTTTGTGTTTTACATATTTGTCCTAAATTGATCATCTTATATAAAGTGCATCCAACAATAATTTCGGAGAGTTGTGAACATTCTTAATCGAAGTTTTTCTTGACATCCTCATACTCTAATTGATGGTGGAATGCCACACATGCGTTCCTCAAAATCATTTTCATGGCTTGCAATTGCCAAACAAGGGTGGTGGTCGAGCCATAGGGCCACCTAATCATATGCTGGTTCATTCGTTTCATTTCCAAGTTTTTGTAAACCCACTAAATCTAAAGCTTATCTGCTCTCGAAGATTTGGTTTATAGTTGTAGGCATATCTGCCTGGCCAAATTATTGCTACATTGTTCAACTATATCCAAGTTGTCAAGAATTTGTGAGTTATGGTTGTGTTGTTTGAAGTCATTTTGGTAGATTGCCAAAAAATTGAAATAATAAATATTTGGCCAAACCTTCAGTTGAAATATCTTAATGGGTTATCTTGTTTACCTGTGCGTCAGCATTTCTTTCAGGCATTTATGTATTGAAAGTCTTTTCACAACTGAACTATAGTGTCTAGATATCAACATATTTTTGTTGAAACAATATAATAATTAATAAATTTAGTGTCTTTTGTGTTTGCTTTAGCTCTGAGTTGCATTTCTTTGCATTTACATAGTTAGGTCGTGAACATTGTTTATAGTTTTACAGTTGATGCATCATTTAAAAATAATAATAAAGACTTACAAACCCGAAAAAAGTTTTACCAAAATTTGTATCACATTTTGATGTTTTTAAAAGTGAAGTTGAGTTTCTCCCTCTTCTTGACACAGTTCTGCTCCGTTTGATAGATTTTATGCTTGCTAATGAAATATTTAGACGACGCCGTTTCTCACTTACAGCATCCGATGCTTTTGTTTCTGAAACAAACAAATTTATATTACAAGTAAATTGTTATTCAATCTTTCGGTGTCATCATCACACAACCTTTTTATAGATTTTTTTGTTCTTATAATTTTCTTGACTTGTTTCTCAGTGATCAAGTTCCATACTTTTATTATTTGAATTATAGCCACTGTATTTAATATTTTAAATTAAATAGCTGTACTATATTACTGTGAATACTGGTGAGATTATCTAGTACTGTACAATATAGTCAACTTAACGAACAATCTACAAATGATTATCTTCATCCACAATCCACGAAAGTTATATAACTCCTTTAAAGCTGTAATTCGAACATGTTCATCAACCAGTCTTAAATCATACACCAAAACAGTCATATTTTTCTTTTCTTCGTAACATGTCATTTAAATTTCTTGCCGTGTGTGTGTGTGTGTGTGTGTGTGTCCATGATAAGTATGGTGCATCCGTTGTTCAATTTGTGCCTTTGACTTTGATTCCCTACTTAGTCTTAACTGTACTTTTATTCCGATGAATTTGATTGAATTTTCATGTTTTGATTGCATTAGTTCTTGGATCGACAATAGCACAAGTGAGGTAACTCATTCAAATAACAATGCTTACCTCACTTGTGCTATTGTTGGTCCATTCGTTATTTCTTGTTGTGCACATTTTCATTGTTTTTTTTATTATAACCTTCTGATGAGCAGAAGACAAATTGAGTAAATAATCATTCGTAAATAACAACATAAAAGCACTTGTACTTTATCAGTCTCGCAATCATTTTATGTTTTTTTATAAGAGGTATATATGGCTGGCTGACTTACTTACTTGCCATGAACTTTTGACTATAACAAAACCATTGGAAACACAACTGGTTGCATAGATACCAACCATAATCGTGATATTGACCTAATATTTTTCATCTCTAATCAACTATTTTAACATTGATCGAAGGTCA
>JARUHE010143089.1:0-14291 GCA_031471125.1 Archaeomysis grebnitzkii | reverse complement strand
AACTAATAACTCATAACTCATAACCTATTTATTGAACAGCAAATATTCATAACCACTAATAACTAATAACTAATAACTAATAACTAATAACTCATAACCTATTTATTGAAAAGCAAATATTCATAATAACTAATAACTGATAACTAATAACTCATAGCCTATTTATTAAAAAGCAAATATTCATAATAACTAAAAACTAATAACTAATAACTAATAACTAATAACTAATAACTCATATCATATTTATTGAAAAGCAAATATTCATAATAACTAATAACTAATAACTCATAACCTATTTATTGAAAATCAAATATTCATAATAACTAATAACTACTAACTAATAACTATTAACTAATAACTAATAACTATTAACTAATAACTAATAACTCATAACCTATTTATTGAAAAGCAAATATTCATAATAACTAATAACTAATAACTAATAACTAAAAATTAATAACTCATAACCTATTTATTGCAAAGCAAAAATTCATAATAACTAATAACTAATAACTAATAACTAATTACTCATAACCTATTTATTGAAAAGCAAATATTCATAATAACTAATAACTAATAACTAATAACTAATAACTCATAACCTGTTTATTGAAAAATAAATATTCATAATAACTAATAACTATGCAAATATACTACATACAATGATTAGTTTTGAAAACATTACATAATCATAGAAGTGAACATTTTTAAGACGCCACCTAATTTTAATATACACAATATTCATATAGGCGGCGGCTTGAAACTATTCTATCCCGTGTAATCTAATGTCTTATAATTAATCATTATATGCAGTACAATTACATCTTCATTACTTATGAATATAATATTTCTTGTTTTTAAATAAATAACTTATAAATATGACTGAAAATAGTTGAAAGGTTAGGTATGAATCATTTCGCGAAATTAATTCTTTCAGACGCCTGGAAAAACAAAAATTAAAATTATTGCAAGTAATTGTGCTATTGTTTTGAGAAAATTTTGATTGAAGAGTATATATATATAAATATATGTATACGTGTCAAAAAAGCACAGCAAGGGCTATAGGAAACATATTTAGTTTTCTTTAGGTTTTATTTTTTAAAGTACTTGCGATAAATCACTCATCATTTGCAAAATTTTGCAAACCCATTTTTTTTCATTTCAAAACCTAACCTTTCTTTGATTATTTACTCTAAAATATTTTAACCTTGCCTTTTTATGTGCCTGCTTTATGGTTATACCTTTATAACCAATTATTTTAATGTGCTCAACTTCTTCTTCAAGAAATTCTGGGCTACAGACATTGTATACTCTCCAAAAATGTTTGTTATAGTACCATTTTTTATATGTTCATCGTGATTAGAGAAAACATATATATATGAATTCAAGTGCGTTGGTTTTCAGTAAACGATAAATTTTAATGTATTATTATAACAACTATAAAAATAATAAAACAATATAAAACCACTCACCATAGTACCTATAGTTTGCATATTTGAATAAATACATTTTTGTATGTATGAGTTTATTTAGATATACATATATATGTGTAAATATGTATGTGCATACATGGTTACATATTTGTATTATGCATTAATGTATTCATTTATTCATGTATGCATTCATACATGTATGTATACATGAGTATATGCATAAATACATATATGTCTATTTCTTAATTCATAACTTTATTAGCTCAATTAAATATAAAGTATTTTGATAAATATTAGTTCTTTGTTGAATTTCCCAGGCTTGCCTAATTTCTTTTGAATAGTACATACATGCTTAACAGCTTAGTTGAATTGTTTGGATCTATGCTAGGCTATATGAAATGCCAATTGTAAACCTCTACAAGTCAAATGTAAAAATAAAATATATTAGGATATACTGTATATATGTATTTCATTATTTAAAATTTAATTTAATATTTAATTATAATTTTTTTAGTTATTTGGTATTTCAATGTTTGCAGCATGGCAAGACAATGCTGTAGAGCTATGTTTGCCACATTATCCGTAGGAATTACTGTTGGAGCTGACAATGTGGAAGCCTAAGCCGTTGGCCTGCAACATGGTGGTTCGTTTCATAAACTAGGCTTGTAGCTAATCTCATTAAATTATTCAGACATAGGCTCAAATTATTTCTATTCAAATCACTAATTTTGGTGAAATCTATTTGGTTAATTTAATGTAAAGTGTTTAAATATTTTTTGTTGTTGTATAGTATAAATTTACATAGTTTGTGTTGACTAATACCTAAAGTGTAATATTATACACCAATGTTAGGCTAGTTAAGATACCCATTGATGAACCTTAAACATTCAAATGTAAAGTATTAAATTACGTTATTTTGATTTTTAACATAAGCCTAATAACATATGCAACATGGGGTTCGATTTTACAAATTAAGCTAGTAAATATAACACATTATATATTCATAGGCCTAAATTATTTATTAAAAAAATCAACTACTTTTATTAAATTTATTAGCTCAACTTAATACGAAGTGTCTTAACAGCTTCCACCTTTTTTTTGTATATCCTAGCTATACTTGATTTGGGTTAAGAAGTTCTAAAGCTAAACAGCTCAATTGTTTTGTTTTGAGTTAATGTTTGGCTAGTTAAAATTCAAGTTTTAATTACTTCAAAAGTAAAATTTTATATGCCTACAAATGATTATTCTCAAGGCAGAAAACATATATAGTGAGCAAAAACTATATATATTATTTGATTTTCTATCGCTGTCGTCGTCCGGATCAAGTTTTTGTTATTCACATCAGACCAATGTTTGCTTAGAATAAGACATAGTTTAGATCAAATTTTTTTTTTAAATTATAGTTTCTTAAACAATTTCTACACAAAATGTAATGAAGGAATTTGCAATCTAAAGAATGTTTACATACAGGAATTTTTATAAAAATGCTTATTTTTCCAAATAATAAAATTTTAGGCTTTGAGATGGCTGAAAAGGATAACCAAAACAAAATATTTGTTATCAGCTTTTTATTTAATTTAATTTACCTAGGATAGAAATTAAATATTATTCATAATTATTTATTATTTATTTTGTTAAACACGCGAGATCGATTTGCTCTCTCTAATTTAACATTTGTTTAATACAAAAATAAAGTTAGTCAAAAAGACTATATCAAATAAATTCAAAGAAACATACAAACTTTAAGCGAACGTTTTAAGTTTGGATGTGTATGTGTATATATATTTGTATGTTTGTGTATGTGTGTATGTATGTGTGTGTGTGTGTATGTGTGAGTGTATGTGTATGTGTGTATGTGTATGTGTATGTGTATGTGTGTGTGTGTGTCTATGTGCGTGTGCGTGTGCGTGTGTGTATGTGTATGTGTATGTGTAATTCTTCAAAACTTCCTTTTCTGGGCCCCATCTCAGTACCTAACAATCGAACACGAATCTATTACATCGACACAATAGCATTCGAGTGGTCTTCGTTGTATGAGCTGTCCATCGTTTCGGGGTTTTCTTTGGGTCTTCAGTCCATACAATCGTATTCGTATGATTGGTGTCGTCATTGCAGAATATAATTATTTCAATGTATATACAGTGTAATTGATCATCAGAGGAATCACAATTTTTATGGTATGCTTCGATAAATTATTTTATACTCCGTATTTATCTTCATCCTTCTAAATAAAAGGTTATATTATAAACTAAAATTCATAGATAGATGAATTTATCTTCATTATATTAATAGTTTTATCATTAGTTATAAACTTTATTACTCATACGAATGTTTATTTTATTTATTTAATTCAATAAAGTGAAAATCGTTTAAACATAATTATATACGAAAGATGAGATAATGAATATTGAAATTATGTATTCTAACTCAAAATTAACATTAAATACTCCAACAAAACTTTATATCTATGCTGTGTTTATTGCAATGTTATTGTTAAGTTTATTTTAAATAATTCTTCAACGCCGTGTTATATTATGGCAGTTTCAGACACTAAAACAATAAATCAAACATTCTTCAAAGAAACTAAGTAAACTAACAATCTGAGAATGTTCAACTAAAGATATAAACTCTGCTAAAGTTTCATCCAAAGTAGAGTAAAGTCATCGTCTCAAGAGCAACATAAATCTCAACATTTCCTTAATATCATGATGAATTGCATCTTATTACATGATCAGTGCTCACTCCACCAATATTTCTCTTATATCATACAGGTTTTATGATGGATGCATATTTTTCCTTAGTTAATGCGATTCTTGGCTTTTTAGAATATTATACCTGGTATGTTTATAACTTTTAGTATTTTTTGATTGCGTGTTTTCGATTTAGTAAACATGTTCATGAGGTAATGCTCAATACATAAATATGTTAAAATTAATACCACAATTCTATTTTACTAATAAAAATACTCGTCATGGTATGAAATTCTCTCATTTATATAGTTGAATAAATGAATAAACTTGTGCAACAAATAAATTTATAACAACACATTCGAGTATATTGGAATAGATTCAAACTAGAATTTATAGAAATAGAAATAGTCTAATTGACAAGGCTAATTCGTCCACTAGAATAAACCGGACTGGAGTTAAGTGAAACGTGAAGGCTAATTACCGTAGGTTTAAATGTAATCTTTTAGATTACTTATTCAGGTAGAAATTATTCGAAATTTATCGAGTTATATAATCCAATTCTGTTAAGATTTAAAACCACCTCGCATAGAATAATTGCCTAAGCAATTAAATTGAATTGTTCATCTTTTTGTAAACTTATCTATTGTTTGAATAATATTTTCGATTGGAAGTCTGTTCAATGTTTCATGTTTAGAATAGAAATTGTTTTTATTTTTAAGATGTGAGCTATTCACGGGGTTATTGGTTTTCAAAAAATAAAAAATTACAATAAATTTATTTTATTCATTTCATTGTATAGCTTTTACTTTTGTTCCATTTACGAGATTTTTCTGTTTTGAAGTGAAGTGAACATTGTAGGAACATATTGATAAGTGTATAATATTCTTATTATTGAAAATTGTCCACATGATAAAATGTTAAAAACTTTAAATACACCCTATAAGTACGAAAACAAAATTATTGGAAATTTTCTGGAAAGACAATATTTTGTAATGAAATGAAGACAATTTTTTGTTAATGAAATAAATTCAATATTGTAAATTAAACGTTTATACTTAAATATTTATAAGTTTTTTTAAAAAACAAATATTTAAAAGAGAAGTATTAAATGGGCTAATAAAATAAAAAAATAATGAAATCACATATATGAATACATTATATTAAAGTGTCTGGCACCATTTCGGTGGAAGTATTTGGCAACTCGAGGTCCATCCTTCTTCATTGAACACTCTTGAGTTGAGCATCTGTATGTCTGTAATCTGTGCTAATCCATAAAGGAAAATCAATGAAACGGTACCCATTTCTGGAGGGTTATCAGGTTTTATTACCTTTGACCGTTCCACGAACCATTTGCATGTTCATGCAATAAATCAAAACTTTGAATTGCTTTGTTCTCAAGACACACACACACACACACACACACACACACACACAAACTTGGTATCTTATTACAAGAAAACATCAAGCATTTATCCTTACAAAATAATATTATTATTATTATGAGAAAAACTAAGACAAAGAGCCAAACACAATATTGTTGTTATAATGCCTGCGGTAATAATGATTAAAATATTAAGATAAAGGTTTTGCTTGTGTTATATATGCAAAGGTTGTTTGAAGCCCCAAGGGAAAGTCTATTATGAATTTATATTTGAAAATCATACAAAAATATTTCATCGATATTATGAATAAATGAACGACGTTGTTCACTCTTTGCATCTTTATGTTCAAAGGAAATCAATAAACTCACACACAAACAAACAAGTAATAATATAAAGAAATACACATGCCTTAACCAGGTAATGAAAGAAGGAAAGTAAAAAAAAGAAGGAGAATGAGATATAAAAGGAGATAAAGCAAGATAAATAGGGAGAAATAGAAGAATAATGGTAGAAAATACTTAAATACTTTTCATGTGTAAATATATGTACTATGGCTCAACAAGTCATAACCCTAGTTAACTATAAAATATCCAAATGTAGTTTTAAATTATTTTGTTTATTGTTGTAAAACATTAAAACATAAAAAAAAATCAAGATAAACACGGTTTTATTTATAAAATTCATTGAACACTTCAAACGTTTGCATTTCAAATAATATCTTAGTTAACGATACCTCTTATTTTTGGCCGATAGTACAACATTATTAACAATATACTTGTTCATATATAACCATATATATATAATTAAATAGATTACTAATTTGTATTTAGTATTACAGCATTTAGTATTTAGTATTTAGTATTACTAGTTTGTATTTAGTATAGCAGTTTTATAAATATAAACAAACATAGTTTTCTTACAGTAAAAAACTGAACTGTTAACACTGCAGAAATAATCAACGAGCTATTATAATATTAAAGTAGACTGCAATATTATTTTTGTCATCATTCAAATTATTATAGTCATTATTTGTCATTAATATTGTCATCATTCAAATTATTATTGTCATTATTTGTCATTATTATTGTTATTATTTGTCATTATTGTTGTGATCATCGGAAACATTATTGTCATAATGGAGAGTATTATTGTCATTATTTGTCATTATTATTGTGATCATTGGAAACATTATTGTCATAATGGAGATTATTATTGTTATTATTTGTCATTATTATTGTGATGATTGGAAACATTATTGTCCTAATGGAGATTATTATTGTCATTATTTGTCATTATTATTGTGATCATTGGAAACATTATTGTCATAATGGAGATTATTATTGTCATTATTTTTCATTATTATTGTGATCATTGGAAACATTATTGTCATAATGGAGATTATTATTGTCATTATTTTTCATTATTATAGTCATCATTTGAATTATGAGGACAATAACCAAAGTCAACAAAACGAGACAAAGTTTCGAATCAAATTTCAATGCAGTCTTTACAGTTTTGTTTGTCGAAGCAAATTTTTGAAAGGAAATAATGTTTAACTGAAAAATATCTACACAATGCAAATTTGCTGAACGTATTCAGATATTATTTTTTTCTGTCTACTGTATATTTAAACCTGTTATTAAAGTTGTTAAATCATTATTATTTGTATTTTAAATTAATTTAATTGAAACATTATTCAAGACCTTTTGTAGCAAAAGAAATGAAAAAATGTTTTGATAATCTTTCTTAAGCCTTATACAGGGCTTAACCTTTCATATTATGCTAAAATTTTAAATAAGCAAACAAATCACTCGACTAATTAAAATTAATAAATTTAATTATTCTTTTTTAATAGCAAATGTATCCATTGTTTATAGTGATTTGAACAGTTAACAAAATTAATACATTTACTTCTTCTTTTTTAATAGCAAATGTATCCATTGTTTATAGTAATTTGAATAGCTAATTAAAATTAAAACATTTAACTATTCTTTTTTAATAGCAAATGTATTCATTGTTTATAGTAATTTGAATAGTTAATTAAAATTAATACATTTAATTCTTCGTTTTTAATAGCAAAGGTTTCCATTGTTTATAGTAATTTGAATATTTAATTAAAATTAGTACGTCTAATTCCTCTTTTCTTAATAGAAAATGTATCCATTGTTTATAGTGATTTGAACAGTTAACAAAATTAATACATTTATTTCTTCTTTTTTAATAGCAAATGTATCCATTGTTTATAGTAATTTGAATAGCTAATTAAAATTAATACATTTGACTATTATTTTTTAATAGAAAATTTATTCATTGTTTATAATAATTTGAATAGTTAATTAAAATTAATACATTTAATTCTTCTTTTTTTAATAGCAATTGTATCCATTGTCTATAGTGATTTGAATAGTTAAAAATTAATACGTCTAATTCCACTTTTCTTTATGGCAAATGTATCTATTGTTTATAGTTATTTGAATAGCTAATTAAAATTAAAACATTTATTATTTTTAATAGCAAATGTATCCATTATTTATACTGATTTGAATAGCTAATTAAAATTAATACATTTAATTCTTATTTTTTTAATAGGAAATATATCCATTGTTTATAATAATTTGAATAGCTAAATAAAACTAATACATTTAATTCTTCTTTTTTAATAGCAAATGTATTCATTGTTTATAGTGATTTGAATAGCTAATTAAAATTAATACATTTAATTCTTCTTTTTTAATAGCAAATGTATCTGTTGCTTATAATAATTTGAATAGCTGTACGTTCATCGATCATAATTTTCCATAAACCATTATCTTCTCATACCGAAACCATTGGTTTTTCTATATTCAGTTACGCAGTTGTAAGGATTTAAATTTTTTTACAGCTGTTGGTTGTATTGCCCGAGATAAAAAGTGTAAATTTGCTTCAATGACATTCCATGTGTGAAGAACACTTACTCTATTCTAGCTTTCAGTGCATCGTGAATGCTAGAAAAAGTATGGTGGCAACTTACTGAGTACGAACCTGGAGACCCGAGTAAGATTTAGAGTTACTTGACTATATTTATTTAAAGTTTTAAACCACTTGATTATACTTGATTAAAGCTTAAAACTACTTAACGATACTTCATTAAAGCTTAAATCTACTTGATCATACTTCATTAAAGTTTAAAATTAATTGACTATATTTAATTATAGTTTGAAACCACTTGATTATACTTGATTAAAGCTTAAAACTACTTAACGATACTTCATTAAAGTTTAAAATTACTTGACTAGATTTAATTAAAGTTTGAAACCACTTGATAATAATTGCTTAAAGCTTAAAACTACTCAACGGTACTTAATTAATGCTTAAAGTTACTTGATCATACTTCATTAAAGTTTGAAACTATTTGATCATACTTCATTAAAGTTTTATACTACTTAACCAGACTTCATTAAAGTTTAAAATTACTTGACTATAATTAATTAAAGTTTAAAATTACATGATCATATTTGATTAAAGTTTAAACTTACTTCATCATACTTCATTAAAGTTTAAAGTTACATGATCATACTTAATTGAAGATTAAAATTATTTCCTTTTATTTGATTGAAGTTTGAAATGATTTGACCATACCTTATTAAAGTTTAAATTTACTTGACCGTACTTTATTAAAATTTAAAATTATTTAACTATACTTTATTAAAATTTAAAATTAATTGACCATACTTTATTAAAGTTTAAAATTACTTGGCCATACTTTACTGAAGTTTAAAATTACTTGACCATACTTCATTACAGCCTAAAATTACTTGGCTATACCTGATAAATATTGGCCTTTTGTTATACCCAGTTAGGGTTTGATGCATTTTGATGTAAAAAATAGCTGAACATATTGTAAAATAAAGTAAAAACTAGTTTTTCACAATTTTAGCTGTAAAAGTTAAAATGTTTTTCTTCAATTGAGTTTAAAAGAAAAAAGATTTCAATTAAATTACAAGCAAAACATTTTTTTCAAACATTTTTTGTTGTCATTTATCTTTTTCGAAGCCACCGGAATTAAAATATTTATCATTTTTATTCATTAAACATTTTCTTTTGTGAGCTTTTTGATGTCTTTGAAACGATTCATCTTTTCTGGAAATTTCTTTTCATGTCTTCTACATTTTGTGTAGAAAAATACGAATTCTTTTATATGTTTGTTTGTTTGTTAGACCTAACATTTATTTTAGCAAATATAAATCTTTATGTTCTAAATATGCATTATTATAGAAAAAATAAAACTTATTGAAATCAAAATATGAACTGTTAATAATAAAAGCTAAATCGTTAAAAACAAAACTTACATTGTGAAAATTAAATATATATTGCCATCAACAAAAAAACAAATTGCCAAAGAAACTATAAATTATCAAAAGCGAAACTTAACTTATTGAAAACAAATTAGATCGCAAAAACAAAACATACATTGATAAAAACAAGATTAAATGGTTGAAACCAAATAACAATTACCAAAATCAAAATGAAACTACCAAAAACAAAATACAAATTACCAAAAACAAAATACAAATTACCAAAAACAAAATACAAATTACCAAAAACAAAATTGAATTACCAAAATCAAAATATAAATTACCAAAAACAAAATACAAATTACTGAAAACAAAATATAAATTACTAAATACAAAATACAAATTACTGAAAACAAAATATAAACTACTGTAAACAAAATATAAATAACTAAAAACAAAATAAAAATTACCAAAAGCAAAATGTAAATTACCAAAACAAAATACAAATTACTGAAAACAAAATATAAATTACTAAAATCAAAATACAAATTACTGAAAACAAAATATAAATTACTAAAAATAAAATACAAATTACTAAAAACAAAATAGAAATGACTAAAAATAAAATACAAATTACTAAACACAAAATATAAATGACTAAAAACAAAATATAAATTACTAAAAACAAAATATAAATTATTAAAAACAAAATATAAATTAATAAAAAAAATAATAAAAACAAATTACAAGTTATTAAACACAAAATACAAATTATTAAAACCAAAATATAAATAATCAAAAACAGAATATAATATATTAAAAACAAAATATAAATTATTAAAAACAAATATAAATTACTAAAATCAAAATCAAAATTATTAAAAACAAAATACCAATTATTAAAAACTGTATATAAACAAATGAAAACAAAATATAAATTATTAAAGACAAAATAAAAATTATTAAAAACAAAATATAAATTAATGAAAACAAAATAGAAATTGTCCTAACCCAAATATAAATTAAAAAACGAAATAAAAGTTATTGAAAACAAAATACAACTTATTGAAAACAAAATAAACATTATTAAAAACCATATACAAATTAATAAAAACCAAATAGAAATTATTAAAAACAAGATAAAAATTACTAAAAACAAAATATGAATTATTGAAAACAAAATATGAATTAATAAAAACAAAATATAAATTAATAAAAACAAAATATAAATTAATAAAAACCAAATATAAATTAATAAAAACCTAATATAAATTATTAAAAACAAAATATAAATTATTGAAAACAAGATAGAAATTATTGAAAACAAAATAGAAATTATTTAAAACAAAATATAAATTAATAAAAACAAAATATGAATTATTAAAAACAAAATATAAATTATCATAAACCAAATATAAATTAATAAAAACCTTATATTAATTATTAAAAACCAAATATAAATTATTAAAAACAAAATATAAATTACTAAAAACAAAATATGAATTATTGAAAACAAAATATAAATTAATAAAAACAAAATATAAATTAATAAAAACCTAATATAAATTATTAAAAACAAAATAGAAATTATTGAAAACAAAATATAAATTATTTAAAACAAAATATAATTTTATAATAATATAAGATATTAAAAACAAATTATAAAAATGTTTATACATTAGTATCATCCAAAAAAATTGTTTTGCATTTCAAAACTTTATTTAACACGTGTCAACAAATGTTTAAGCTAGACTTTAATACATAAGATTTTCATATTGTTCATTTCAATCTTTCACCTAATAGTTTTTAGCCACCTAACTGTTCTATTATACCTAATGTGAACTTTGTCTCTATAATTTTAGTTGAGACAAAAGCTTAGCTCTATAAATGGGTCTTGCTTGTTGTTGAATTCTTGTGAATTCTCAAGAGCCTTGTTATTATTTTGGTCTTACAGGTTCTACAATTCATGATAAAAGTTTTAACTATTAATTGTTATTATTATTAACATTATTATTATTAGTATTACTAATATTATCATTATTATTTTGGTTTTACAGGTTTTACAATTAATGATAAAAGTATTAACTATTAATTATTTTAGGATACTAAGAGGTGAAGTGAAGAGGCACAAACTTACTTTGAAGAATATGTTTGTTTTGAATGTCTTACATTATTCGAATTTATATATATCAAACGTCTGTAATAAAGTCTGACGCTTCTTGATTGTATGAAGAAGCTTGTGTTGTAGTGAACTCGTATACTAGTGTACAAACTCACATAACAGATAAATTGTTGCTTGTGTGAGATAACGATCAACAGATACATTTCAATTTTTTTTTCTATTTTAATCATATAAGATTTATATTTAAGAGCTTTTGTCTAGAACTTATGTTTCCGGAGATAGTAATTTTTTTAAATTTTGAGTTTGTAAGAGTTTGGTTTGCAAATTATTTTAATGGTCAAATTGTTCTGCCCATATATTTTTTTGGGGTTTGTTTAACTTAATAAATTCGAAAGTAAAACCAATACATGCACGCGCATGCACACATTCACAAGCACATACACACACATTAATTCATACATGCTAGGCGTACCTCGGCTTCAAGAGAGTACCCCTCAGCGTACACAGCTAAGTGTGAGTAATAATTATCAAGTTCCTATGGAAAGCAGGTCGCAGATTCTTATTAAATGAAAAAAGATGAAAGCAATAAATGGTTTATGTTTAAGGATTAAATTATCTTTCAACAACATATAAATACTTTGGCCATATTGTTCTATTCAATAACGATTGGACAAATCAGACATTAAACAATTATGTAATATAAATTAAATTACTTTCAGTTACGAACATAAAAATATAAGAATGAAATGTAATAAATAGAAGATATACTTAAGTATTTAGTGTTTATTCATCCTGGCAGTATGGATCCAATCTGAATCTATGTCTAAATTTTCGCTCAGCTAAATAAAAATAATGGAGCGTTAAATGAAACTTTAATTATAGATAAAATGAATGTTCAAGAAAAGATGTGTTGAATAAAGTGATAATATGGCTATAAAAAAAACTATAACCAAACAAAAGAAAAAGGAAAAACAATTTAAGAATAATAAAATGGAAAATTTCTTCAAATCATTCGCCATAAAAATCTTGATAGATCAAAGAACATCATTAGACTAACAAAAGTCATTAAAAACGACTCTGAAATGATTTTCAATGTAGAAATTAACATGTTTTAATTTAGCCTTTATGTGAAATGTTTTTCTTACTTCAATGAGAAAATAAAACCTTTTTAATGAATAACTCTAAAATGGTTAATTGTTATTTTCTATTTAAGAAAAACTATTTTTATTTTAATTATTAATATTAATAATCATACTCGCCAAATTTTAAAAAAACATCTACGAACACAATTTTTAGTTTCAATATTTTTGCCG
This sequence comes from Archaeomysis grebnitzkii, assembly GCA_031471125.1. Classification (NCBI taxonomy): domain Eukaryota; kingdom Metazoa; phylum Arthropoda; class Malacostraca; order Mysida; family Mysidae; genus Archaeomysis; species Archaeomysis grebnitzkii. The sequence continues at coordinate 1,077 of JARUHE010143089.1, read as the reverse complement.
AGATAAGCAAAAATCTTTAAAGAACCGTTTGATCACAATAAAACTGTAAGATTTAAACAACAGGAATTACAACAGCAAAATGTAGATTATGAAAAAATTAACTAAAGCTATTAATAAAGTTGAATGAAAAGTTGGAAAAAAATTTGTTTGATAATTGTAAAGAAAATTGACGAGAGTCGAGCTGTCAGAAGGTTGTGATTGCACATTGAACAAACTGTTATCAGTGTAAAATACTGATCATTAATCGTAAAAGAATTCTATAAAAAGAAGTAAATTTGATAAAAACTTACAATAACGAGACAGTAAAGATGTCGCGGACAGAGTGGCAGGAAAAGGACAGTCATAGGAGCCTTTCGACTCACAAATCTGAAATATTTATCTAAATATAGATATACCAAAAAATTGTAAATAAGTATAACTTTTATTTATGAAGTGGTGGTTGAAAATATGGATATAACTATGCATGGTATGTGGATTAACACGTTTGATAGAAAACGTAATTGTTTACTAATTAATGCAATAAGATCTAAACCAAAATAAAGTTCAGAATAAATTCAAATTTAAAACACTTTCAACTGACATTTGGCAGGATCCAAAATTATGTTAAAATTGTAGTGCGGAATTTGCTCAAATTACAGCATAAATAAAGTGTGATAATGCGTTTTAATTTTTTTTAAATTTATTCTTTGATGCCATCATTCAATTTGATCTGTCACCCTTTTCCATCAACCATTTGATGTTGACCAACAACTTGAATTATTTATTCACCAGCAGAAGTATACGTCGTTCAACGGGTCTTATTATAGAGACTGAAAGAGCGCCGAAAGTAAAGTGAAATTTTAAGAATTGTTCTTGAATAAAGTCTGTTACAAATATGTATTATTTTATATCCTATTTCACCCACTTACAGAATATAAAAACAAGACATATATTCCGTTATCCTTACCAATAGAGCTTTAATAGCTTTGGTTCCTGAAAAATGTGTTTTTTTTTGTTTTTTTTATACAGCACATTAGCTACAATGGCAAAGAGCGCTGTTGCCAACAGCATCTGGTGTTCCCAGACGGTCACCCATCC